>ONZP01000676.1:0-25220 GCA_900312805.1 Fusarium torulosum
GGGGGGGGGGGAGGGAGTAGGAAACCTGGTTCGTGGGGTAGAGAAGCAGGGAAGTCAATGTGAGGATGTTTACCCTGTTGCGATCTCGGCCGGGAGCCTATTTAGTAACGTCCGAGTAGCTGTAGCCTGTAGGTAGGGGAATAGAACGGGCCTATGCCTCGAGTGTGGTATGAATGACAAGGTTATCCTACATATTCTTGATGTGAAGGGAAACCAGCATCAGGGCAGAGGGTCTTGGTTCTTGTGAGTCAAGCGTGGAGTTGAAAATATGGAGTTTAGGGGTGGGGGAACATGACTTGAGATGTCAATAGTGGACTACGATACTGATTCATGTCCTTTTTCTGTTCTCAATCTCTATGGTTGACTTGTTTCAACCACCTTCAAACTAGAGTTTTTAGCATTTCGCCGAGCGGTATGTTCTAAGGCCAGACCTATAGCGGGTCGGCTGTGACTGTGGTTCCAGGTCTGTCCAGGCCTGTTCATTCGTCGTATACTGTGATGCTTCGACTATGTGAGTGGACTTGGTTGGGATAATGAGTCAGTTATTAAGTGGTGGATCTTTCCAGTCTTGCTACTGACTTCTTAGAGTTTTATGCATGTCAGTAATTACATCTCCGAGACAAATGGGGTTCGCCTCCTCCATGACCTAACACGATCCCAAAGCAACGCCAAGCAGTCAGAGCCGTTCTATCCTACTCTAGTACAAAGAAACAGGTCCCAAAAGTGATGGAATGGTATCTCTCTTTCGTTCATGCGCCAATCCGCTTCATCGGACAGCTGCTCATCTACCTGCCCATCCGCTGTCCCCGGCAAGCCGCGCCCCTCAGTCAGATTTATGTATCACTTCTGACAGCATGCTCCGGAGAATCCCTGGGTCGTACTGTGATGTACCGTGCCATACAGGGCTGGGATGGGCTGGGCTAGTTGGCATGGCCTGTACCCTCCCTTCTCTTCGTCACCCCCCCATCCTCTTCCAAAGAATGTAGATATGACCATTCATGCTGCAATTTCTGTTGTCGTATGGCTTAACTGTTACTCCTTTCTTGTTCAGCCGGTGACTGGCTTATTTTGGCACGACATCTTCACTCTGGCGTGATCGACCACGAGATGTGGACAGCTGCAGTTTTAAACATATTCTGCTGCATATAGTGATCTGACAGCTGCTTCCAGAATTCCTTGTCCTCAGGGCGTAGATCTCCAAGACGTGAACTCCGGGTGGCGGGGACAGGGGGACCATTCTTTCAAAGGAGGATCATGGCGCTGGGAAAGCCAGAGCCCTTGTCACTCCAAGATATTTGAATGGGGCTTGATCGACGGAACATATCTGGGCGAAGATAACAAATGTTGGAAGCCAAGACGCCCGAGTTCATGATCATGCCCAGGTATGAGGAGGCGATGGCGGCGGGTCTGGTTGGGGAGGAGGGACACGAGGCCCCCCTGGAGGTGTTGGCGGAGGATCTGGATTCTCTGGCTCGTGGGGATTTGGGCATTGATCCATACATCGGATGTAAACGTGAGTATGCTTATAGATATGAACGAAAGGGATCATTGTTGAGTGCGAGATTGAGAGATTGACTCTAGGATTATTGAGTAAACGGTAAAAGATGCTCGAAATCTTCCAGAAGTGCTGTTTGAAATGGTAAAGAGTCTGACAAACTTTGTCCAGGCTTGAGGTTTATGTTATATTCTTCAGCATCAAGGCTACCCCCAGTAGCCTAATGAGGCTCACGTTTCGCCTTTGAACGACATGGCATGACAATGTGGATAGTCTGCTTGTCAGAACAACTATTAGCTCCTGAATATCCACGTTTCCAAGCATGATCAGCTGGGCAAGGTGTATTCGACGGCATCGAGATCCGCTCCCGCGCCCCAGGACCAGGCTTTGAGAATCAGAGGCTCTCTTGCTATTTCCCAAAAAAATCGCCAGTACCGCATTCAATACAGCAATTCACATTAACACGTCGACCACGTCGAGCCCATCATGTGGCCATACAAATGAGGGGTGATTGAGCGGGCATAGCGAGCATATCACCCAGATGAGCAAACTCTGGGTGACCGAAAAGGGTCCAAAACTCAATATCAAAGTAAAGTGAATAAAGAACATGCGCTAAACGGGTACCGGTATAGCTATAGCACAGCCAACCAGTATCCTCATCGGCGATTTGAGCCTCAACCACATATCTCTGAAGAGTAGTCATCTGTAGCAGGGTTGGATTGATGTGCGGCTGTGGAGAGTTCGTATAGGCGGCGAGGAAACAGCCAAGGAAAAAGTTCCAAGATAACAGGCAGGGGCATTAATGATGTGCGTCGCCTGGACCGTAGGCTCACCACATTCGGTGTGGTTCATTCACGATGAAACCCAGGTTGTACTCTATAATGGCGGCAACTCAAAAGGAATAGCTAGAAACCCAAAGAGATCGGTAGGGTCCCAATGTGGTTTTCAATGTGACAGTAAAGCAGATGATTGCCAGAGTGATTAGAGAGTTGACAGCGAAGCCATGAGAGCTCGGTAGTACAACCGACTTGAACCCTGTATACGCATCGCACCCATGCCAGAGACGACTCCCTCATTGGGATCTGGGCCCATGACAGCTGCCGGAATCAACAGGCTTCATCCAGCGCCCCGAAACGCAAACGATGAGCCACACATCCACCTGCCTCTGTCGTGCCATGCCATGCTGGTCATGCTGGCCGTGCTGGCCATGCAAGGATCCTAATGTGGCAATGGGGGAAAGGGGGTTTGGCTTCCGAGCACCAGCCGAGGTGTTGTCTATCGGGCCTCAGAATCGTTTTTTGCGAGCGTAGGCTTTCCATCTGATTAGGGAAAGTCTCCTGCCACGGGCATCCGGCAGAGAATATCGCCATACCCGGCACCAGGGTCTCGCAGTTGGCGCCATGCAGATGAATCACACGCTGGTACGTACTCTGTAAGTTATGCATGCTCTTTGACGGTCAATGTACGTCGTGATGACCGCTGAACGTAAAATGCGGCTATGCGACGGCCGTTACAGTGTTTGATGCAGACGTGTGCATGATGGGATCTCTTTGCAATCTTAAAGAGTGTACGTGTATGCCCTTGGAAGAACACACTGTGTACGATATCTCAGCATGTGTCACCATCCTTGCTCTTGTAGGCAGCGGGCCAGTGATGGTGATGGTGATGGTGTCAGATCTGCTAGCTGTCAATCTTTTACACTTCATGTGCTACGATGTGTGCTGGATAGAGCGTTGACAATTCAGCCACGACTCGGATTTCCTATCCTATCCTGTCCCGGACAAGGTATGACAGATCATCGCAGCACGAGTGGTGCGAACTGACAGCGGCAGAGCGGCCCCTCTTCAACGGTGGCCCCCTCCAAACGCAAGCACTAGAGCAAGCCCTTGCTGACAGGACCATGGATCTTGCTTGCGACAACTGCGGTGCAGGATCGGACCTCTCAGCCCTATAGGAGAAGCCACCGTTCTTGTTCCAGGTGGGAAGATGCCGGGATCATATCCTGATTCCAGTTGTTGAGCATTATGTGCTGTCCACGTTGCTTGCTGTTCGTATCATAGTTACAGCAGTACGGCAACTGTGCATCGGTGACTTCGGTGCATGATGGCCCGAGTGTTTTTGTCTGAGCAAGCTATCGTAAGGGCGTTGAGGTTTGCCAAGACTTAGTCCACTGAACATGGGACCCCTTATATCCCCATACCAGCTCCCCTGCCTAGTTGAGCTTGAGTGGAGACAGTGCGGCAAATGGCAGACGAGATCTAGTGACCAAGGATCCCTGAATGGTCAACATCCGTTCGGACAAAAGCAGTAGCTGCAGCTGTTAGTACCATAACGTTCCCAAGCATATTCCACACCTCGGCACAGAAAAGCAGGCACCTTGAGTATCCATAAGAATTCATGAGACACTATGATGTGGAGGGGCAGCCCCTGCTCGCCCGTCTGCGGTAGACACCCTGGAAACGCCAGGGCCAGAGAGTGACCAAACTTAACATTGACGGCCGAAACCGACTTATGGGCGTGTGGTTGGTGATTGAAAGATAGCGGAGGGAATCTCCGCAGTAGAAATAAGATGATAGGTTGAATTACGAAAATGTTTGACCAGCACCTTCATCAGGTTTTGCCGGGCCAACATATTGATCTGGCCAGATGTCAGTTTGCAAACCACGAACATGGATGGGCTGCAAATGACCAACTTGTTCTTGGGAGCTAATTAAGATCCGTGGCCCTTCTCCCATCTACTCCGTCCCGTTCTTTTCCCTAGTAACGCCATTTGAAAACCAATTAATTTACACCTTGAGACTCGTCTTTCATTTAGAACCGTGTCCCCGGCTGCGAGACCGACTTCGGCCTTGGTAACTGTCGACACTGCCGCGGCGTCTTGGCTCGTGGCCATCGTGACGACCGGCTCCTTTGCGCCGGGGAGCTGGTGATCTTGATCGTGACCTAGACGAGTAAGAATTGTTTGACCGACTACGATATCGACTTCCACCGCCGCGAGAAGGAGGTTCGACCGGAGACCTAGATGGTGAGCGCGATCCTGGGCGGTATACATCAGACCGTGGTCCGAACCGACTTCCTGGAGACGTGCGACGTCGACCTCCTCCGCCTCCTCCGCCACCCATACCGTTGTTTCCTTGGACACCCGCACCAGGGGGACCCCCGCGCCCACCCGCAAAAGGAACTCTGGGATCGATGTTGGCTCCACGTCGAGCTGTTGGCGGAGCAGGAGAGAGCTTGCGACGGGGGAGCACTATTGAAACATTAATGGCTGAGCCATCTACTTGTGCTTCATGCATATGAGCAATAGCGTTCTCGGCATCGTCTGCGTAGTCGTAAAGTATGTAGGCAGTGCCACGATTGGTTCCGACTATTGTGCAATCAGTTGATGTTTCAAAAAAAAAGTTAAAAAAATAAAGAGTTTGATGATCTTACAAGTTCTGTTGATTGGAAGATCAAGATCCTTGATGCGCCCATATTGCCCAAAAATTTCATAGAGATGTTGCTCGTTGATGTTCTTAGAAAGTCGTTCAACTACGATCTGTTTGCCGAATGTCAGCATCTGAGACAAAAGAATGGATATTCAAGACAATGAATGCCACATACTTTTGTGCTCTTGGCAGGTGGGGAGCCACTCCTATCTCTATCGTTGCGCTCACGAGCTCCGCGGCTCCGGCTGCGACTTCGACTGTTACTCTGGCTGCGGCTACGGCTTCTGTAGCGACCGTTACGGCGCTGTGGAGATAAGGAGCGGGCAGGTGATCGTGAATCGTGCTGAGGTCGACGCTGGGGTGAACGAGAGGCGTCGGAGCGTGGAGTAGGTGAGCGCGTACGCGACCTGTAGCGGCCTCGAGATGGCGATTGAGAAGCCATTGCGGGATAGAGGATGTTGCGTTTGCTCGTACGTGTGTTGTCGCGTATTAAAGTCGAAGGATGTAACTTAAAACGCGGGACGTGGTGGTTGACAAGCAGGTGGGTTTAACCATTTGAAGCTTCTTGACAGGTGATCACGTGAGACATCAAGTTACGCGACAGCTCTTGCTTTCTTAATTGGCAGTTTCAGTACCACACCACCTAGGTACCTACTTAGGTACAGTACCTAGTAGGTAGGTAGGTACTCTCTGAAAGCTCTCTTGATAGACAATTGACTTTATCTCAAAAACCAAGAACTTTGCTATAGACATGTTTTGCGCAGCTTGTGGATGAATTTATCTACGCGAGACCAGTCTTTATCACTAAACTAAACTACTAACCTAACAAGCACATGCATGTATCATGTACAGCATATCACATCAGAGCTTCCCGCTCCAAAGCTCCCACCAAAATGGATACCGCCTAGAAACAACACGGCATGCATTGTCGATCATGGGTGGAACTGGGCTGATAGGCCACCTTGGCTTGCCAATTAAGCTGTCGAGAGCCGTCCAAGTCCCCATCTCCAAGAAGTACCGGCTACACCGGCTTTGATGATGACCCTGCAAGCAATCTGAGCCTTTTAAAAGTCATATCCATTGACCATTCCTCCCGTCCACCGTTCATTTAGCCGTCCATCCATGTGGCCATACATGCCCTGCCCAATACCACGTCGGCTATATTCAATCAAAGACCATGCACGCCATGTTGCCGCTGCAGGTTGTAGATCGCAGACTGCAGTTGCTCGCTTGCATTGCCGTTTGCATCCTTCGGCTGCGTTATCTCGGCTGATATCATTCTGATACCCTCCTAGTTTGTCTGGCCAGCCTTGGTGTTGGATGAGGCCTCTGAGACGTTTCCGACCTTCTCTTGGTTGGCTTTCAGGCGATACAGATAGGCTACCCATGTCATTAGCGGTTGTCCATCATGCATAACGTTGATTGCACTCACTCTTCAGATTGGCCCCTAGTTTTCCCCAGAGGTGGTGCTTGGCAGCTTCATGCTGGTCTTGCCCTGAAATGTTGTTTTCCTGGGGGGTCTGGAATTCACCCTTGACTCCCGCGTTGCCCTCTTCGGCTCGTCGCAGCATTTCCTTGACTCGACGGCGCTGGTCGAGACCTCGGACGATGAAGATTGAGGAAATCAAAACGACGAAGAAAACGATGGAGCCCGCCATGAGGCCAATCTCGAGGCCACCCATGGGTCGAGAACCAGGAATCTGAGTCTCGGGCTGAGAAGAGGTCACGGGGTTTGCAACAGGCATGATGCGTTTCTCTTGGAGGGTTGAGATCGTGCTTGGTAATAAAGAGACTGATGCAAAAGAGGAAAAAATGCTTTCCTGAAATGAAGCAAATCCAGAGCTCACGAGATAGCAAGGCTTTGCAGATCAAAAAAAGAAGCTCGTTTCAACAGATCAAAAAGTAAGAGTGAAGCAAGCTGTGCAGGATGGAAGAGAAAAATGTTTGCGTCAATAGTAACAATAGGAAACACAGGTTATTGTTCAAGAGGTGCATTCACCGTGTCAACAATGGAAACCATATTGCTGCTATATGAAGTGCCAACAGCTGCTGCCAGCTGCCAAACCGACTGATCTCGTTAACTACTCCAGACCCTTAAGACGTTCGGGTGCACAACCATTGCACTGCTATCGAGTGCTTCTCATGCTAACAATACTCGGCCTGCATTAATAGTTTCTACTTACCTACATAGGTAGCTACCGGGCTGAGAGTCTTATTATCTCGTGCCTGTTACTTTCATGAACTGTTAAGTATTGATTCACCACATAGCAGTTGTTCAAGAGTGGGTTGCTGGTCGAGATTGATATGTGGTCTGCCCTGAAAAGCAGATACTCCTGTATATCCTCAAGTTAGCTTAGTGTTCATATCGATCACCAGGATATCCTTCCGCGGATGGAGGCTATATGCCGACTGTCAAAAGCTCTTGCTTATGACGATGAATAGTGGTGGTTGCCTATTATACCCATCTTTATGGATGAAATGCTCTCGAATAATGTGGATAATAATAGAGGCCAACTCTCTTTCAACACCATGATAAGGCATCCTGACTCTTCTAGGTCTCCCCATAAAAATTAAACAACGCAGCTGATCCCTGAAACCTTCCTTATAAACCCCTGAAAACCGCCATCTTCCATAGGTATCGCTGTCCCTTCGCTGAAGCGACCCTATCAACACAGAGATTAATAACTTGTCAAAGGTGGTCGTCGAACAGCTTAACAGACATCAACAGGGCAACTTAGTTTGTTCGAGAGTGGTTTAAGAGTGAAGAGTCGTTATCTCGTTGCATGGTTTTGGAGATCCTCTCCATTGAGTCCTCATTATGCACTCACTCTAGTAAAGGACTTCATGATGCCATGGCCAGCTTTCCAAATTCCGCCAAATTATCTAATACTGCTTGTTTCTCACCCTATGTCAGACAAACAGGTTATTTTCTGAAGTTGTAAAAGATGGCTCCCCTATCTCCCACACGTTTCATCCTATTCAGCTTGCCTCTATATCTTGGCAGGGACCATTGGTACAGTTTCCGTATACGTCATGGTCTCTAATCCTAGCTCTAGACTGGGTGTTGTAAATGTGGAAAGGTATTGGTTCTGTTCGTATCATTGGGATTGTGAGTGTGGGGGATATGTGACGTGTATAAATACATCTCGATATGCTCCAACCCAGACTGGTTCAAAATGGATATGTCTATGTGCTTGCAAGGATCAGCTATTAGTGAATGCTTGTACCATGCGAGTGAAAGGATTACATCGCAGTGTGAGCTGTTGGTTTATAGACAGGCTCTCTGATGATTCCCATGCAAGCCCGCAAGAATAATGCTATTGAAGGTGGAAGACTAAGTAATGGGAGCAACAGTGTGAGCAAGCCAATCTTTCTTAGAGAATCAGGGTGTAGAAAAGGTAAAGTTTATAGCAATTATATTATTTATCATATCCTTTGTGAGATTCTATCATAAAGCGAACCTAGACTTCTGTCTCTTGCTTTCACATCTCACTATGGCTCCTCTAGGAGCGGCTCTGCGCATTCAGCCTCTCGCTTGTGGTCTTAGCAGCGCTGCGAAGTCTAGCTTCGAGGTTAGAGTCACCGAGCATGGCTCGGCCATGAGCCTTGAAGTCCTCATATACGGGAACAAGTGCTTCAGAGCGGAGATCGCATCCGTAGTAAAACAGAACGTTACCGTCTCTGTTGAAGGTACCCTCGGCCTTCTCGAAGAACCAAGTCAGGTTCTCGTCCTCCTCACTAACAGTCCAGACCAGGCTAGGGTGATCCTTCTTGATGGCAGCGAAGACATTCTCGGCGATGTTGCTGAGCCAGCCAGACTTGGTGATGTTTAGGGTAGCAAGTGTGGCGATGGGTCGCTCCTCACTGGCAGGCAGAACGACAGCCAAGCACTGCATGCCATCGTCATAGTAGGCGTTGAAATCCTTCTGCTTGAGCAGATCAACGAAGCGGTCAACAGTGGCCTCAGCATCCATACCCTCGCGGTCGCGGACCAGAGTCTGCTTGAACTTTGCGAGATCCTCAACCTCGTTGAGAGAGGAAATCTTCCGGACCTTGTCTCCTCGACGGATGAGGGTACCGGCACCGGAATCAGTGAACAGCTCTTTTTGCAAGTCACTGGGGTGAATAATGGCGACGGAGGAGCTACGAGGGAGTGTATCAAGCAAATCCTTGATCTCTTTGATCTTGAGCCTGGTTCCGTATCGGCACCAGGGCTGGCTCATCAGGTTGTCGAATTCAGCATCCAGGTTGATGACTGAAATCTTCTCGCCATCGCCGTCATACAAACCACCCTTCTCCGACAAGTAAACAACCTTCAAGGGCTCAAGGGCTCGTGCGAGCTCAGCGGCGGCTACGTCGGCGTTGACATTCAGCAGACGGCCATCCTCAGATTCGGCCATAGAAGTGAGAACAGGGACGTAGCCAGCCTCGATGGATTTCTCAATCGCTTCCTTGTTGACCTTTGTGATCTTTCCGACGTATTGCCACTTCTCCTTGTCGAGGTAATCGGCCATAAAAGCACCGCTAATAGATCGAGTAGCAACACCGAGCTCGTCAAGGCGGTCAATGAGCTTCAAGTTCTCCTCGAGGAAAAGCTTGCGAGCCACTCCAAGAGTCTTGGCATCGGTAACTCGGATACCCTCTTCGAATTGAGGCTCAACGCCGGCCTCCTCCAAAAGTCGGTTGAGCTGAGGACCGGCACCATGAACGATTACAGGGTATAGACCGAGTTCGTAAAGGAAGAGCATGCTACGGCAAAGCTCATCGAGGTATTCGGTAAGAATGGCACCGCCGACCTTGATAACAGCAAACTTCTGGGACTCGACCGAGGTGAAGAGCTTGAGGTATTGCTCACCCTCCCGCTTGCTGCCAATGCTGTTGATAGTCTGCGCAACAATCTCCCGAGTTCTATCCCTACCAGGCGACGAGGCCAAAGCTCGCGATGTGGTCGAGATAGCTCGGGCATTGATGGATCGGAGCGTGGTCGGAGCGGCGATTTTGACACTGGCATTGGCGCGAGCAGCAGCAACGCGGGGAGCGGCTCGTCGGGCACCGGCCCGGAAGACCTGAGAAGTGGCGGGCAGCATCTTGCTCGAGGTTGGGAGATTGTGAGCGTGCAATTGACGGAGGGGAGGGTTGGAAGATGGAAGGGAGAGTCGACGATGAGGGCTGGTGACTCTTTTTTATTGGAGAAGAGACAGGCACAGCACGGCAAGATAAAGGCAAGAGTCAGTCAAAGCGGGAAGGATCTGGGGTTTGAATGGCGGGGCTAGTTACTCACGACGTATTTAGGTGCAGGCCTACGTCAAGAAAAGCAATACAATATTTTCCTTACCATTATTTATGACATTGGAGTATATACACTCATTAATCAATTATCTACATTGGCATTTCTAACCCAAATCTCGAGGTCGAGAGAAAATTCTGTTTTACCACAAACCAAATTTATTGTTACTGAGGAATTCCTTCCATCCAGTCTCCATGGGGAGAGCATATCTACAGTACATATGCTACCGCTGCTAACCTTTGAGTGCGCCGACACCGCTTGGCAGAGGACTCCATCCCAGCGCTAGTATGGAGTCATCTGGGTTAGGTGATGCTGGGGTTGCCCTGCAGGTATCGATCATGGAGAGAATTTTTTGTTGACATCCATTGATCATGAGAAGTAGAGCATGGCTTATGCCGTTCAATTATATCATGTTATAGATTCCATTCGTGTAGATCAAATGAAACTTGATGCTCCTATAAACCTTCGATATCGTTTATATAATAAACAGATGTGACAATCTGAAGCATCAGTATTCCGTTCAGAACTTCCCATTGAGAAATACAGCCGAACTCGCCGAGTCACCAGTCCCACCGTAACCACAGACGGCCACTGCTACCTGATCCAAGAAAAGACGCAGGTGGTGATGAGGCATTATCAATCAGTGGGCGTTATCAATCTATCCACTTGCTGCACATATACATACATGCCACTACCTAACAAGCCCACTCTGGAATGGCGCCAACCAAGGACCCATGGCCACGGTACTTAAGTCCAGAGGCTGTAATCCGTAAGACCTCTGAGTTGCTTGTCGACAGGCCTATCATCATGTGCGCATAAAGGTCCCACTCCTTCGACGGAACTGCTGGTTGGCACCTTGTTTGATTCGTTGAAATGCTAAGTGATTTATCTCGAGAATGTGTATCGTGTCACCTTCATGTTTGCCCCAATGTAGAGCTCATGTGTCATGTGATACAATTCATGCTATTAAGAGAACTAAGAACTATTTGCATAAGAATCGCTCCCGACTCCAAGCCACATCACAGCGCAGTTCCCTGCTTGAACTTTGGCAAGCGGGTTGCCTCGTCGCTACCATTGATACAAGCGATAACGAAGAACTGCGGAAAGGTATATATCTTAATTAATCGGGGAACGCCTAATCTCATACATCCAGCCCGCCCTGGCGTGCCAGAAGCAATACTGAGACTGCGTCATCAGCAAGTAGCTTCAGGGGCAAAAAGTCGCCAGCATAGCAGGACTGGGACCCAACGTGAACAAACTCCACCGTGCTCAAATCATATTCCATTGTAATGATGGCCAGTTGCCCAAAAGTTCCATCTCCCATGGTCGTAGCTTGCAATATTCGACGTCGTCATGTCCCAGCGTGTGCATCGTTCGTGAAGACCAAGTAGCCAAAGCAGTCATTGGGTTATTAGCGGGTAGCCATAACTGAAAAGAGTTAGTCTGAATTAAACGCAAAATACTTGAAAGAAGGAGTCGTACCAGAGGGGACAATGATGATAACCAGTAGAATAATGATACCGATAATCAGACACATTCGCATCTTCATATCCTTCCACCACATCTGTTTGCGGACTCTGTTGGCTCCTCGGCGGAAACCTTGCGCCGAAACAGCCAAGTTGTCGGTCTTATCCTGAAGAGCATCGAGGCGCTCACCACGTTGAGAGACCTTGTTGATGTTGTCACGCATCACACCCACGGTGTCATCGATTTGCTGTTAATCATATTAGTATGTATTCAAGCGCATGAGGCATTCTGGAGCTGGTGTTTCTGCAATAAACGGTACAAAACTTGGTCAGGGGCATGGAATTGATGACAAGCTGGCTGTAGGCCCATATAACCTCATAATGCATTGATGAGGCGAAACAAGTACCGCTTAGCTTTGTTGCTTGCAAATTAATAGCGTAATGTCGCCAGGTCAACGATCAGTAACCGTCAAGTATTATCGGATTGGATGGTTCATGGTTCACAAACGTTGAGCAGTCGTATTGCTTGCCGTTCTTGGAAGATCCAAGGAGACGTCATCCGTCATCAATAGGCTTTGTCGCCAGGCGTCGCAACCCGTACTCGTTCAAAAACACCAGCGCATCACAGAAACCATCAAAGACAACTTACAGCTTGAAGCGCCTGCGTCCTGGCATTGCCGCCAGCGCCCTGTTGTTGGGCTCCAGCCTGGCCGCTGGGGATGTAGGGGTCGTAGGGGGCTTCCTGCTCAGGCATTTTGGCTTTATTTGGGGGCTCTTGAGTCGCTAGAAAATAGCAAATGGGTATCGATCGTTATGGCGCGAAAGATTGACGATGAACAAGAAGAATTTCGGAATCAAAAGGTCGTCGTGTCGTGCGTGTCGTGTCGTTGTGATATGCGAAAGGAGGAGGCTGGCGTAGCGAGAGGTTGGAGGAGGGAAGTTGATGGTGAGACGTTGCGCTGGTTCAGGCGAAACGAGTAATGAATGACCAGGTTGCAGGTGAAGGGCGGAGCTTGGTTTTGGGGCGCTGCACTGGCTGACGAGGCCCGCCGGGGGGACCGGGCTTCAGAATAGGCGTTCAGCCTACAGTGCTGCACCTGAAGATGAAGGTGATTGGCTTCATGGCTACGTACATCTACTCAATGCGAACCCGAAGAGCCGACGGAGTGATTAATACTTTTCTTTGTTCTTTTGCTTTGAACGTCTCGCCTGCTCTCATGCGAACAAAATGCTTGTTTGTTTGTTCTTTTACAGTTCTATTTTTGGCAGTGTCAGATATTAGTCAAGCCCTGACAAGTGTTGTAAATGTCATACACGATGGCTAGCAAAATTCATAGGCGCCATAGTGTCTAAGCAATCCGTAACCGTGGTACATTATGGCTCAGTACTGTACTTTAACCGTACCACAGTAGCCAACACGTCAAGGTTGACGAAACACTGGACCCGATGATGACATGAAGACTCATGTGATGCTGTCCCCAGTCGTTTAGTTTTAGAAAAAGCGGCCAGAGATTGGCTGACCGTATTCGTGTTGCCACAGCAGCCACAGCTATGAATCACGCCACAATACAGCCACACTTGGGACACAGCCACTATCCGCAGACCACGGCGTACATGGGCAAGCTCCCTGGAAATGGATCTCGACCTAGTCAATCAACCAGGTTGTGTGTTTTGGAATATGCAACTCAGATGAAATACTTCATGTGAGTAATTGCCTAGTTGAAGAGGGCGATCAGATATGTTCAGACAAATGTATCGGAGGTGTGGTGCCATGGCTCATGCTCGCATCTTTCTGTTGCTGGGTCAAAGTTTCTACAACAAGTAGTATCCATGTGCTCTTAGGAATCGTTTGCGTATTTGGGTGTTAAGCAGAATCCGCGTAATTCTAGAATCAATTTAACTATGTGCCGGTAATCACAAGGCTAAAGGAACAGCATGTGTTGTCGTGAGAAAATGTAAAGAGCCTCAGATTGAAAGCTCCGTAACCTATCTTATCAGATACACCCCTTGATCTCTGTTTTAAAAGAGTGCAGCCTTGTTGAGGAGCGCATACGTCTATGTGGCGATATGCTTGTTCCTGGCAATCTGGGCTTGGCTTTGAAATCGGAAAGTGAAGCGTCGCTAGCAAAGTCGGCCAAGGGGTTCAATGTACTGCACGAGAAATGCATACTACGTAGAGTTGCCATCTGTGATGGGAATAGTTGTTGATCATGTCAGTAGCACTTTGTCTGCGATCCGATTTGACTGAATGGCTGAAATAGAAACATGTTCGATGTCAAGTACCTTCGGTGTTTGTTGAAGCATATCGTATGTCGTTGAGATGGTTAGTCAGGCAGTTAGGGGTCGCTGAAACATTTATATTTAAAGATGGACAAGGGCAAACAGAATCTGGGGAAAGCAATCATTCTGTTGTCATTATGATGATGATGGAGGTGCCACTAGTATCAGTGTGAGGTAGCTCCCAACAATGCCCGCGCACTGGGGACCCTTTGACTAAATATCTTATGACAGAAACCGATCGTGATGACTATTTTGATATAGCCAATCGTTCGCCTCGGAGCTCCCGCCGAGTATGATTCGCTAGAGCTCCTGAACATGGCACAATAAGGGCCCAAATCAGTGGGGGAAGAGCTCCAAAGCTTAGCTGATTGGCTTAGGGGGAGGCAAAAGGTAGGTGACTTGAGTGTTTCAATATCGGGTCTACAGTTGGAAGATCGAGGATCGAAGACATTCAGCTTGACGAGCATGTAGGTCCACATGGAAGGGGTAGACAGATACTCTGTAGCGACATGTAACTTAAAGCACTAATTAGTTCTATCTATCAACCTTTGTTTGATCAATGCCTTCAGGAGACTCCCGCTTTCCCTAAAGCTGATTCTTGTCGGTAACTCGCCCCCACACAATGTCTAAGAGATATCGCCAACTCCTACCCGTGCCCCCCAGCGAAAGCTCACCTCCCTACTCGCAACCTTCTGCCTCCTCGAGCGACGAGCCTCTTAAGCGACAACGAATCGGTACACAACTGGCGTGCAACTCGTGCCGCAAGAGGAAGATTCGTGTAAGCTTTCTGAGTAATCGATCAGCCCCTTTGGCTTTCTCATTGATTTGTTGTACAGTGCAATGGAAGAAAGCCACTCTGCGAAGCTTGCTCGCGACGAGGCGAGAAGGAACCATGTATCTACGTGGAGAATCGAATCATGGGCCAGACGAGCAGAGAGACAGAGCAGATTCTCGAATTATTTGAGCTCATGAAAACGAGACCCGAGTCACAAGCCATCGAAATTCTCCGAGTTTTACGATGCCACAACGACCTTGATACTGCCATGACAATAATCCAGCCACGAATAGCACAACACTTTATCGGCCAAGAACAGACTCCTAGACACACTCGGTATCTGGGCCTCGAGTCTGAACTCATGGCAAGACACTCCCTTGCTTTCCCAGCACTCCAGCCTGTCGAGTCCAGTATCCTGAAGTAAGTAGCTTGCCAACACCCTGTCACTTGTTATCTGGCGAAATCGCCGGTAATACTTTAGTTTTTCCTCCTAATCCCTTTACCTTCCTTTTTTATTTTCGCTATAACTTCAACTAATACGCGATAGAAAAATATTCAACGCCGGCCGGGCCTCGAGTGTAGACAGCGACAACGACACTCCAATGCCGAGCGAATCACCCAACCCATTCCCAGCGTATAATACTACACGAAGCCCTGGGCCCGCCCTAAATTCCTGCGACGAGCGATTGGAGGAGTTGAATATTGGATTTTGGTCTTCCGTGCCTATTCCTTCCGACTTGGCTGCCAAGATCATATCCCTATATCTGGAGACGGATCATCCTCTCCTGGCCGCCTTCGACCCAGCTTTATTTGTGGAGGATTTGGTTCGCTGCCGGACTCGCTACTGCAGTAGACTGCTAGTTAATGCCCTTATGTACTGGAGTTGTGTAAGTGGCCTGGGTCGATATCGTAATCGAAAAATCGCTTAGACGACAACAGCAGATGTGCACCTCGATCGACTCTACTGCTAAGGAGTTTACACAACAGTTCTGTAAAGAAGCGGAGGAGCTTTGGTCGGTGGAAAAATCCACGGATTCTCTGCTGACCCTTGCCGCAACACAGCTACTGGGTTTGGCATATCTGGGTAACGGAAAGGATCATTATGTCTTAACGTTCGTCTCTGAAGTCAACTCTATGGGCACTCGAATGGGACTTTTTGGCGTCGAAACAGGAGTTGCAATTTCAAAGGCAAAACAAGTGAGTCCCGAGCTGCAGAGTGCAACATCCTACGCTGCCTGGGGTACCTTCAACTGGATAGTGTAAGCCCACCTATAAAGAATCAATTCAGGAACACACAATACTAATACTCCTAGGCTCATGGCTTTGCTTTATCAACAACCTGGCCTCTCGTATCCCGAACATCCGCCTGTATTGCCAATACCGGGGCATGCATGGCATCACACCTCCGACGACAGCCCCGAGTCTGTTCAGCAAAATTTACAGCAAATGTACATGGGCGATACATTTCCAGTTCTCTGTCGATTTTGGAGAATAATGCATGAAGTGACTTTGAAATATTATCGTGATCAACCTGTCCCTCATGGGGGCCTCAGCGGCCACATCACCCTGGCATTTGCCGAATACAAATATCGAGAGCTTATAGCTTGGGCAGAGACTCTGCCTTCATCCATGGTGCGCTCAGAGAAGAGTCCGCATCATGTTTTGGTCTTTCAGTACGTCCCAACTTTTTGATCAAATTCTCAACTTCGACTTTTCGAGGCCTAATTTGAAACTAGTATATGGTTCCACGTCGCCATCCTTTGCATATTACGTCCGTTCACAGTTCGAGCCAGAGACTCTCATAAACCATTGAGACTAAAGACGTTTCCTTGCAAACGAAGCTCGCCTGATGCTGCTTATAAAGCATCAGTGAATCAGCTTAAACGTCTCGTAGTGGTGTATCGGGAGAGCTACACCTGTTCATCTTACACGATGTTATGGCATACTGCCCTGATTCATATTGCGAATGCAATCCTTGACGACACAAAAGATCCTGCCTGGCGCTTCTACTTATTCTTTTGCGTCCAAACTTACGGAGAACTACGAAGGTCTTTCATTTTTGCTGAAACCATTGGTCGAAGTATATTGTCCATGGCACTTGAGCAAGGAGGTTTGTCAGCAGATGAAGCTCGAAAACTCATGGAGCAATTTGAGGAAAACAGATTAAGTAACCCGGAGGGAGACATAAGGGCTACATTTATGGCTGATTTCAATCTTGCCATGACAAACCCCGGAACAGCAAGTGTAGAGAGCTTGTCTGACCGGTTTGAGGACATAGCATTGTTTCGGGAGTTCACGAATACAGATGAAGCGGCCGAAGACGGGCCAATGGAATCGGATGATAACGCTTGGGATGCGTTGTGAGGGATGAGTCTGGTTACATGGCGTGTCTCGCCATGGTAGTTAGCAACCTGAAAGCTCTTGCGACAAAGTTGAGGGTGGCAGACTGACAATTCAAGCTGGACTATGAGAACGCAATTAAGCTGATTGGGCCAAAGTATATATGGTAATCATCAATACCAATCAAATCGGCTGTATAACCATAGCGGCAGTTCTCTATTCTCTGAACAATAACATTCGGCAATAATGATGTCAGTATTACAGTTGACCAACTTGGGGGAACTGATAGATTCCGTGCTATAGCAAGATATATCGTGGTCATGCCGAATTTTTCTGAACCATCTGCTCCTCAGATTCCTCTCGATGTACGGATAGTGCCTGGTTGGAATAACGTACAATGATATGCAAGATATGAAGCATCAAAGTGGAGAAGAGGCAAGAGAAGCCAGACAAGATCTTCGTCTTATGAGAAGGCTACTTGTCTCGATATCATTACTCCGTAGGTCTCATCGAATTATGGTAGTCCGCGGGTAAGCCCGACAAAATGATATTGTTCCTAGTTTCACAGCTGTGTCACGTTGAAGTTGTCAAAATTAAGAATAAATTAGATTGATAAGTCGTCTGATGTTTATCCGCAACTTGGCAGGTACACGGCCCGTGTGGAACAACTTGCAGCTGTCTACCACGGCAAACAACCGCGTGGCGTAATTGTAGATCCACATTAATAGAAACCTCGTCCTTTTGTGTCACCTTGAAGCATCTTTGCCAATGACAATCTGGTAGAGTAAGTCCCTTTGGAAATAGCGATTAACTGGACATTTACAGACCGTTTTCGTCAAGTCGTGAAAACAGCTTGAGACAATGCGTCAAGGTAAATAAATAGGAATCTCACGGACCAAGGAAACCCTGTTAAAATGATGGATGTCAGCTCATGCTGGGCTCCAATGAAGCTTACAGGCTAAAGTCTTGCAATCATCAAGTGCAATACCAAAGACTATTTCTCAAACTGTTTCTTTATAATTGAAGCTATCTTTTGCAAGTATATCTCCTGGGCCAACCGTGCTTGGCTCCAGAGTTACCGAGACCATCTTCGCCTTGGGATATTCTTGTCTTATTACATGCCATTCGCATTCAGGTACGAACCGAACTTAGCCTATCTGGGTTTGGCAACTATGGATATTACCCACGCTAGCTGGGTCGTATCAGAGAGTGGAGTTTGGGGCGGCCGTTCCAGTGGACCGGGAGTCTGTGGAGGTCATCACAGCCTCGTATTGGGGAACTGAGGGGGGGATTTATTCCAGCTACAAGGCGCCTTGCCATTTGGTATCTGTATCATGGTCGTGACTATGGCCGAAAGGGCGGCTCAGAAAAGGTTGCTTTCACGGATATGGTTCTTTGAAATCCTTTTAAGCAGTGGTCAAAAGTACCACCTGATCTTAGGTACCCAACCAAGGTAGGCTGCAGATACATTGAGCTGCCGCTACACGAGCGAGCCATTCATTGTCTTATTGCGACTCGAACTCCTTTACAAGCATGCGACTTCTTCTGCTCATGGTCTTACTTC
The DNA here is from genome assembly GCA_900312805.1 of Fusarium torulosum. Taxonomy (NCBI): domain Eukaryota; kingdom Fungi; phylum Ascomycota; class Sordariomycetes; order Hypocreales; family Nectriaceae; genus Fusarium; species Fusarium torulosum. Next base: position 18,636 of record ONZP01000676.1, read on the forward strand.
TCCTCAGACTCGACTTGGTCAATTGATTCGACATGCGTATATCCGTATTTGATTCATCATCCACTTAGTCATACTGCCCGACCTCTAGCTTTTAAAGTTCCATCCATTACGCTGCAGCAAACACACTTAAATTCGCTTTAGCTCCCTCCCGCCTCCATCCAACCCCTGCTTCCTGGCGCCGTTCCTTCCATTCTTGGCGAGCCATCCCCGTCCCTACAAGTGGAAGCAGGTAATATTATCCGCTCACGCCTTTGTCTTTCCTCTCCACTTCTCATCGTCATTCTCTCGTTCCTTCTCTTTTATTGACATCTCCTCATGAAGCGCGATACGCTTTTTCGTCGCCGTATTTGAGCTCATCGTCGCTCAAGCTTCATCGTCGGCATGCGTCTCACTTCGACATCAGGGCCGAGGCCCAGCGCAGGTGGCATCATAGCTACACTGCTATTGACGCTCCATCCCTTGGTCTCTGCTCTCCAACTGGATCCTAATTCGACGAGTGAGTTACACCATGGAATAATCGCGGGGCCGCTTTTCTGTGCGACGCATTCTGACACTCGAAACTCAATTCAGGTTCGATTAAATCGATTGCTAAAACAATCGCCAAGGATATGGTCGGCATGTACCATGGCCATGAGCCCGGAGGTACCCCAGGTCTACTACCCGACCCTTACTACTGTACGAAAGACCCGACTACCTTCTCTACATCTTCGATGCTAATCCCTTTGTAGGGTGGTACGCCGGTGCCTTTATGGGAACGTTAGTTGATTATTGGGCATACACGGGCGATGACCAATATGTCGACCTTACCAAGCAGGCACTTTTATTCCAAGTTGGCGACCACGACGATTATATGCCTATCAACCAGACGAGAACCGAAGGAAACGATGACCAGGGCTTCTGGGCACTGACTGTCATGTCAGCCGCCGAATTCAATTTTCCCCATCCCGATCCAGACCAGCCTCAGTGGCTGGGACTTGCCCAAGCCGTTTTCAATACCCAAGCAGCTCGTTGGGACACAGAGCATTGTAACGGTGGTCTGAGGTGGCAAATCTTCCAGGTAAGCCTTTATACTAACTATCTAACTGCCCCCTAAGCTCTATCATCACCTGTCAAGGCCCCTGGCTCCGCTCAGGTGTCTCTGGCTTTAGTTCATCCTGACGACTTCAAAGCAGCAGACAAGGATACTAACAATTGTTTATAGTGGAACAAAGGCTACGACTATAAAAACTCGATTTCTCAGGCTTGTTTCTTTGCTCTTGGCGCGCGTCTCGCCCTCTTCACTGGCAATGATAGTTACGCCGATTGGGCCGATAAAACGTGGGATTGGATGGAAGGGACCAAATTCATTGACCCGGAGTCTTACTACGTTTATGACGGTGGCCACATTGGTAACAACTGTACCAAGCTGGTGCCTTACCAGTTCTCTTACAATGCAGGCGGCATGATTCTCGGTGCTGCGGCCATGTACAACTTCACCGAAAGCCCGGTCTGGAAGACTCGTCTTGACAATCTACTTGAAGGTGCAAAAGTCTTCTTCCAGGGTCCTCAAAAGAACATCATGTCGGAAGTCGCTTGTGAGCCCGTCAAGCTCTGTAACCTTGATCAGACGTCCTTCAAAGCATATCTGAGCCGTTGGCTTGCTGTTACGACGCAATGGGCCCCTCATACTCGTGACTTGATCATGCCACTCTTGCGAGCTTCAGCCGTTGCGGCCACGGACAAATGTGCAGGAGGCGAGAATGGTCGAATGTGTGGCCTCTACTGGACTAAGGACAAGTTCGAAGGGCAAATAACCGTGGGCCAACAAATGGCGGCATTGGAAGTCACCCTTTCGTGCATGATTCAAGACCGAGCTGCACCATTGACGAAAAATACCGGAGGAACCAGCAAGGCCAATCCTGGCGGTGGCGGCGAAGATATTGGACGAACAACTCCCGATCTAGACTACAAACCCTTACCAGCAGGAGATAAAGCTGGTGCCGCCATTCTCACTCTCCTCATCATCACTGGCCTCCTCGCCGGTATGCTCTGGATATTTTTTGACGAAACATCACCCAGTGGTCCTGTTGATCAAATGCGAAGTCTCGGATCGTCAACGACTGCTACATTTGCCGCTCTGGCTGCTGGCGGCGGCGCAGCCGCCATTCTGGGACATAAGAAGGAGAATGCCAACAAAAAGAATGGCGGGGTGTTCCCGGCATCAGGAAAAGGCAGCTCCCAAGTAAGCGCCGAAAAGCAAGCCGCAAATGATGTGCCGGTTGGTGCTGCCAACGGTCAAACCACTGAGCATCACCGTCGAGTGTCAAGCATGCCAATGGGATGGCCACAAAATCCAGTAATGAGGGGAAGTACTGCATATGATTCTGATGGAATCTATCCTGTGTCGGCTTCAGCACGACACTCCCGAGGGGACTGGGCTGTCGGTGGTATAGGCGAATCCAGTAGTGGTCCAGGCAGCTCGGCTGGTGGTAACAGAAGCTACACCCAACAGGAGACAACGACTGGCGAAACCACACCGGGCACCGAGGAGTTTAGCCTTCCACAAGGGAGAAACAACAAGAATGCTGCCCACCCAACCGAAGAATTTGAGCCTGTGTCAGAGGATCAACGAGGACCTTCGGGAACTATCGGGGTGGCGCAATGACTGTTTGGTCTATCAGGTCATCATTGTCTCTCAATGGGGAAGTTTTGGGATTTATAATTTTCTTGGCGATATACGCTCAACTAGGGTTATAACGAATGATTAATGCGTTTCAGGGGGCGTTCTGACGGTCATGGCGCATATGTACTGGGTAGCCTGTGTCAGGCTTTTTAGGGATTCAAGTATATAAGTTGGAGTGCCTTGTGACAAGAAGGCCCCATAGCCACAACAACAGAGCGACATCGTGCTCACTTACGTATCAAATCCACGATTCTTGTCCTGTCCATCTTGAATCTGAATAGATAAAATACATTCAAGTAAGTCGAATCGAATAAGGGGCAAGCTGAATTCCAACAAGGAGAATAGTTACATGTGCATATCAAGCGTGATTACGATGATACCCGGAGGAGGTTGGCCAAAGCAACTTAAACCACTTATTCACACCATCAATTCCCGGCCTCTCAAAACAATTTCCGCACACCCCTCAATCGGCCTTTCGATAAGTCTCCCTGATAGCTTTCCCCTCCCGTTCCAAGAACGTATCAAATGAGCTCAGCGGGATTCCCCATGCTTCAGCTTCCTCTCTGGTCGCAAACTTGGCCATTTCTCGCATCAAGAGCTGTCCAGAAATGAAGGGGTTTGTTGCCTTCTGATCATTAATTGCCTCCTCAGAAAGATACTCGGCCTTCAGTTCCCTTCTCACTGATTTGGAAAGCTTCTGCAGAATGATCTCTACCTCGAGCCACTCATCAGCGTATGTGATCTCCTTTTCGTGGAAACGCTCTGGGTCCAGGAATGCTTCGCCGCCGAACTTGCCGATCGTTACAGTATCAGTCATAGGCAGAACAGTTGTGGGCATGAGGGCAGTCGTCCAGACACCGTTTTCGACGAGGCCGGGATACATCCTGACGAATGGTTCCAGATAGTTGGCCATGAAGTTTCCAGGACGCAAGATGGTCCAATACTCGAAACCTGCATTTCGAAGCTGGTTCTCAATACCATGCTTGTTGCGCATAATCGTGTCCAGGAAAGTTCCTGGCTCAAGAGCAGTCAGCTGATCAGGATCTCCAGCGCTGAAGCCGCTCGAGAAGATGGCATGCTTAACACCAGCTGCTTTACCAGCGTCAAAAATGCCGGTAGCCCATCGCCTTTCGGCAGCGAGGTCTGTGAAATCCGGCATAAGTACAAGGAAAAGGGCCGTACAGCTTTCCATGGCCTCCTTCAGTGCTTCTTTGTTATCGTAGTCGCCGGGCGTAAGTTTGACTCCAATTGACTGCAAGGCTTTGGCCTTCTCAGAGGTTGGGTCTCGAGCGAGGGCTTGCACAGGGACATCTTTGGAGCGGAGATAACGAGTGACGGCACCTCCTTGGCAACCGGTAGCACCACTAACGAATACTGTAGGTGTATACATGCTTAAGGACTTAAAACGGTGTGCTTTTGGAATGTAGGGGTTGAAATAAACTGTTGTTGTTGAGTATAGTTATGTGATAGATGGCTGTGTGAAAAAAACAGGAGTATGTTAATTGATCACTGTAAAACATCAATCAACCTTCTTTTATGTCAGTCATCTAGTAGTTTGCGGAGATGATCGATATTCAACCCGTCGCCGGAGATCCGCTTCTTTCTAACTGCAGACCCCCCGAGTCCGGGTCTGTTACGCCGGGCGGAGTTCCGCCCAGACCCAGTCTTTTCCCGCCGCCTTTCGCATTTCCGCTTCAGCTCTCTTTGGTTGTTAGTCTTACCTTCGTCTTTCACCATCACGTCCACTATCCTCTGCGTTACCACTTCGACTTCCGCACGTTTTAGATATCAAAGCGATTTATCATGTCTCTCACCGCTAGAGAACGCCGCAACCCCCCAAGTCGGCGGAAGTCATGCACTGCTTGCACAAAGGCCAAGCGGCGTTGCGACTTTGCTCTACCAGCGTGCCTCCGATGCTCACAAAGAAATATCTCCTGTCAATATCCTGCTCGCGCTTTTCAAGGATATTTGACTCCGCAATCAGAATCGCCAGAGACTATATCGCCTGGCCTGCTTACCAATAATGGCTCATCCCCTGAAAGATCAGAAACCATTTCCATTAGTGGATCTATGATTGAAGACTTCAACGCTGTTATCTCGAGCATTGATGCTAGCCCGAATGACCTGGGAACCTTCGATATCCCGCTAGAGGATGTATCATTGGACCTTGTTCAACAATCGTACTCATTGACTGCGCCCTCAACACAGGAGTTTGGGAATATCCCAGCAATCGTTCTAAACCGCCTTCAGTGGGCGGTTGATGAGATCAAAGAGGCTCCCAAGAAGATGGTCCTTGAGAATCAAACACCTTGGTGTCATCCGTTGCTCTACAAAGATGAGATGCCTCGATCTATGCAAGGTAAAGACATAACCTAATCATCTTCATCGCCTGATGTCACTAACTTCAGCTTAGATGCTCATGCTTCTTGTGCACTGTATATGGCAAAGAATCGTGTCAACTCCCCCATCATATTTCGTAGTATAGAATCTCGGGTCAACGATCTCCTCTCGGCACCGCCGCCTATAACGCCTTTGGACTGTTTGGCTCATACTCAAGCTCTTATACTTTACCAAATTATTCGATTATACGATGGCGATATTGGCGCTCGTGCATCAGCAGAGCGTATAATTCCAGCCATCGAAGCTTCTGCAATATCACTCTTCTCTTATGCCCAGTTCAACATCAACGGAACAGCCGGCGCGCTCCCTATATTTCCCATAGCCCCTACAAAGACCTTTTGGCAGGATTGGATTCTGCAGGAGTCTCTACGTCGCACCCTCCTGTTTTCGTTCTACTTTGTACAGACCTATCGCATTATGGTCGGCTGCAAGATACTGCAATGTGATGGGAGACTTGGACTATGTCACTCTTGGACATTATCTGCGCATTTGTGGAATGCCATGACCCCGCTGAGTTTTGCTGAGGCCTGGAAGGAGAAGAACCACTATGTAGTAACGAACGCGGTCTTTAATGATGTCCTTGATGAAGCAAAAGCAGATGACATAGACATTTTTGGGAAGATCATGATCTCAAGCTTGTTAGGGCGAGACGAGGCAGATGGGTGGTTCGCAAGTAAGGGTGGGAAGTTATGAGCATTGGCAGAAAAGGGTCAATATAGTATTTGTGTTTTCCGTTGATCAACCTGGCGCACATGTATACCTGGGCAACCCTTGAGCCTACTAAACTGGGTTTTCTTTTTTTTGGTAAACCTCGAGTATATGTTACTTACATGCAGAGTTCTGCTCCCTTGGAGACATCATAGCTACCAAAGCTTCTTGGCTAGTAGCGAACAGATTGACCAACACAGTTTCTTATATCAGAAGCAGTTGATAAGTGAGACAGGTTTTAAGTTTCGAAGAGATATACGGCAGGAATTGCATCTGTCGCAGTCGATATTCAAACAAGTTTCTGAAAATATTAACTTAAGGGTATGCTCCAGCTTATTCCCTACGGAGACAGCATCGGCAGTGTTACGATGATCTTCTTTGGTAATACTGGTGGTGATTGCAAGCAACAGCGGGTTTAGCTCAGTTGGGAGAGCGTCAGACTGAAGTCAAACTTTAGGATATTGTTATCTGAAGGTCATGTGTTCGATCCACATAAACCGCAATCATTTTTCTTTTGCTATGTGTGTGTACATGCATCCCTGATGGAGTATTATTATTTTGTCTTTGAGCTAAGATCTAGGTGGGCTAGACAGGAACGATATCATCCCAACAAAGTATCTATGTCTGTCTGCCTGTTTGGTATGCCTCCCTTTACTTATAAACTCTATAAAAATAAATAAAATAAGATAAAAGTACTATATAGTAGATATTCTTCTAAATAATACTTATATACGCTTATTTCTTCTTATTTTCTTATTTTATTTTTAAAATTAGAATTAGAAAAAATTTAATATAATTATTTATCTTATTTTTAA
>ONZP01000677.1:0-15865 GCA_900312805.1 Fusarium torulosum
ATTTCGCAATGGTTTGATTTAAGTCGCCTTGGCGACTCTCTGTGAATCGGTCTGGACAAGGTAGTATCTCTTCTCTTTTCACGAGGATAGAGATGATGAAGCTAAAGCTGCTGTCACGGAACGTGCCGGTCTTGGCGATTATAGTGGCGGCTGTAAACCTATGACCCCTGTAATGATGAGACGTTCGTGTACTTTCCAGTTTTCTTTCTCTCCCGCGCGACAAAGCCATTCGCCGTTCTGAATACATATTTTCTTGGTCTCTAACTTCATTGCATTTGATTTGTAATGTTTTGGAAATAATCATGGTTGCCTGAAGTTCCTGTAAGCCCCGATCGGCTAGGAGTGTCCGTAAGGTCTGTTTCCATCGACGCGAAGATTGTCCAGTGGCTGGGGTCAGCTAGTCAACACACAAATGAATGCGGTATCCCTCTACGTTTTTACACATTCCACTCTTCGCAGTGACGGTATAGGCCATCCCTTTGGTATGTCTTGCTATCTTGTACTGCCTAACGCTTGTTTCGGTGGGGACCGACAGCTTCCAAAGCTGGGACGGCATAACTGTCTGCAGGCATTAAATTTCTTATGTCCCTGCTAGTAGAAGCAGTCCGGTGAGGCCGACACACCATTCCGACTCGATACTGGTGCATCGTATACCCCTTTGCAAAATGGCCAGCTGCAGTCAAAAAGCCTCATAACCGGGATCACTGCCTTTGGTTGACTACTTGTGCGAATAGAATAGCCTCTCCGTGGTTTTTGTTGCGTCGGATCACCAAGGGGCTTGGTTGCCTAGGGTTGAAAATTCAAGTCCCATCATCACCAACGAAAGAATGACGTGATCACCCAAATACACAAAACCTGATTTACCTATCGGCGATCGCGGACAGTTGCTGCTAGCCATAGCATTGAACATCTGCAAGCTGAGGCTAGTTACACGAACTGCGAGAAGGCGGTGAAATCTGGAACATGCATGTAATGCGCCAAAATAGCCACACTGCTGCTGTCCGTCTTTGGCCGGGCCGGGGTAGTACGACTGAACGCACGCCAATACATCCACAAGCATCGGAAGTCAAGTTCCTAGGAGCAGCACAAGCCTTGGTTTCTAAACCAACATATTCATAATATAGACCGAGAACTTTATATATCCTATCCTCAACAGACGCACACATCCTTGCATATAAATCTAGATAGACCATCTATTATCATATTTACCAAGCAATAATCCACCTTCAAAACTGTCCATCCAATAACAAAGTTCCCAACGACTATTTAAATATGGTATACCTGTTTGTAGTAAGTGCAGTCATCTGGCTCCTTGAACGCATTTAAGGACCAAGTCTCCATTTGCTAAGATATGTTACTAAGCATTAACAGAATATGGCATCAAATCTAGACACAGTTACGCAACGATTGACTACTGTCAAGCTCGAAGATAAGCCAGCCGTAATCTTCGTGAACAACGCAACTGCGATAGCAGAACTGGTCGACTCTCTCGATGGACCTCCAACAGTTCATCCGTCGATTTTTATCGACCTTGAAGGGGTAAATCTTTCTCGTTATGGAACCATCTCAATCATGCAGGTGTATTACCTCCCAAGCAAGTGTACCTATTTGATTGATGTATACACGCTGGGCGACAAATGTTTCTCAACCCCTGGGAGGAATGGCCGTACTCTCAAGGAAATCTTGGAATCTGACAGTGTCACCAAGGTGTTCTTTGACGTTCGTAACGATTCAGATGCACTTTATGGTAACTACCACATCAAGTTAGCTGGTATCCACGACCTGCAGCTCATGGAGTTATCAACACGATCCTTCTCGAGAAGGTGTGTCAACGGGCTTTCGAAATGTATCGAGCGAGACGCCCCTTTATCCATTCAAGAACGGCTGGCTTGGGTTCAGACGAAAGAGAGCGGACTTCGACTTTTTGCTCCGGAGAAAGGCGGAAGATACGAGGTATTCAACGAGCGTCCATTGCCTGATGCTATCAAGTCCTACTGTGCCCAGGATGTTCAGATTCTTCCACGTTTGTTTGACTATTACGATGGAAAAATTGGTCAAAAATGGCGTGAGAAGATGATTGTTGCATCAAAGGCAAGAGTACAGTCATCTCAATCCGCTACCTACAATGGCAAGGGACGACATATGGCTTTGGCTCCTACTGGATGGTAGAGAAAGTTTTTCATGTGCTTCCTTTTGCAGGATCACCTATAGTGTGTATATTGGGTTATGTTATCTCGTCATGGTTCTTGAGTTCTGTCAAAATGTTGATCCTTATGTCGGAGCGAAGAGTGGAGTTATGTGTAAGATTGAGAGGTATCCGACAAAACTCCTAGCCGTGAAGCTGAGGCATGATTTAGTGGTAAGAGCGCAAGGGTTACAGGTGTAACAAACCAATTCTTGATATACGCAAGTCCTAGCCAGCAAGCGAAAACGAGGAAGAAGTAGTACACGCCCCTGTATCATAGGTATATAAGTATTATCCTTAAATTGGCTAGGTTTAGAATACTAGTGTAAGATATAGCTGCGGCATATCGAAGCTACCTCAAGTAACCACGGCTAGATAAAGAATATGCCAGTGCTCTTTATCTAACCGAGTCCAGGCAAAAGAGGAGGTAACAAAAAAAGTGCAAAGGGAATAAAGAGGGAAGGAGGGACGCAAGTGTGTCTCTGGTCGTTCTCGTATAATAGCGAGGGCGGATCTTTCCAAATAAGGTGCTTTCTTTAGAAAGCTCGACAGATTTGACAAAGCTTTTTCCTACTGCGAGGTTGACTGCTGCATTCGGTGGGCCGACGCTACAGGCCGATGATGCAGACAAAATCGAGTCGGAAAACAGGGCAGCATTGGTCTTCTTCGCTCGCCGGCTTCGATCCTATTTTCTTGCTCCCATATACTTGTTGCAGGGGAGCGATCACTGGGTTGAGGGTCGTGCACGGACACCTAGCCCCAGGTTTAGAACTGGATCAGTTCAAAGTTTTGGCTGTTGTACCTTTTCAAGAAGGCAACAACAGGTCGTCAAAAAACAGAAAAAGAAAAAGTTTTTATTTATTTTTAAATCAACCATCAAAAGAAATGATCTAGAAGTAAATACACCGCGCAACTACCAACATCATAAGTTCATAGCCGGGTATTAGTATTAATCAATTCGCGAGCAGTTCTTTCATATTCTTACCCATTATAAACTTAATATGACTAATATAGAGGCCGGATCGTTAATCGTCGGCTAACGTTGATTTTAAGCGTCGGCTATCCCATGTCTTGCTAGCGCCACTGAATTTCCCAGCTCAACTTAATCGCCGGCTGCCAACCGACGCAAAGAATAATAGTCGGGAGAGATCAGACTTCAAATCAAGTTAGCTAATCATTCTAGTCACCAATGATGATAGGTGGCATAATAGTAGGATCATGCGGAGGAGATTGTTGTGTGCATCGATATAACTGCAGACTGCTTTCTTGTCCCAGCAGCCATCTCGATGTACAGCGCACAAATCCAGGCTATAGTATAGCGATCGTATAGCAGACCGTTCTCCGCGCTCGCATAAGACGTCTTCTGTCGCTTCAGGGGTCGGGCATAGTCTTCGTCATTGCGGTCATGCAACAAAGCGGGGTTCATGTTGACAGAATTGCTCTCAGGCTGCGCGCCACGGTCAACGCAGCGGACCTAGTTGTGTGGCAAGGTAGAAGGGGATGCTGTCTTGACGCTCAGTAAGATGGTCGTTTCGTCTAAGACTGGAGATGCACGAGGAAAAGATGGCGAGGGCATGGAGGTTGGGATCAGGCTGCGTCAAACAAAGGACGTGTCGAATGCACGTGACTTTTACACTGCCACCGCCCCATTAGCTTGTCATGGTGGTTATACCCGTCCTGCTCAAGTTATGAGCTGTAAAGTCTGGTTCAAATTGATTACAGAATCATTTCAATCATGAAAGTCAATTGGGCGGTATAAATTTCAAGCTAGAGTGGAACTACCCTCGCTTGTAACGTAAACACGAACTAAGCCTTGAATTGCTTGCTCATTGACCCGCTCTTCCCTCGGTAGATCGTCAGCATTTCCCGCTTAGACCGGCATCTTCGTACCAAGATTTTGACGGAAGTTAAACTAGCCGTTCGATGACACGAGCTGGTAAAGATCGTTAAAAGGAAACCTGGGACTGAAATTACAATAAAGAGGGTTTATAAAGTATGAAAGCTAAAGTACGCGTTTATTTGCATATGACGCGCGTGCCGATCGTCGATCGAAATGGGACAAATCAATCGCCACAGCATGGATTGAGGGGGAATAAACCGGAGATAGACAGCTACTTGAGCAGTGGACAGGGATACGCGACAATTAGGGGTACACAACAATTAGGAATAGAAGAGTAGGCGTACAGATGGCCTCGAAGTGGTCTCGCAATTTGATATCTACGCTACGTCTTCAACGTCCGGCATGCCCACCCTGCCTGTTATGCCTCCTGTGCCTGGCATACCGGGCATGCCGTTCCGAGGCCATCCTATCTAGGCGTGCTCATCCTCCTGCCAGTTTTGCCGCAAGACTCTGCTACGGTCAGCTCACCACCCTCAGTGACGTCTGTAGCAGTCAGGTATGTGATGGCATCCTGGCACCGCCAGGCGAGTCCCGCAGTTGGCATATCGGCTGACCTTTCGATGGGGTGAGGGTGCTGTACATCGTTTGGACTTGAGCAAGGACTAACAGATGATCTCGGATGATGGACATGTGAGGCCATTCATGCGGTATTGCCGCAGCCTAGCCTACACGGCATTCCGTCAAGCCACGGTGCGTATCAACACTCGGCATACGGCGCCATCCAGAGGACTCGGAGACAGGTAGCTCTCATGGTATATCATTAAGGACGACTCGTACCTTTTCCTCCCTCGTAGACCTTGTATATAATACCCTACTATCCTTCATCCATTAGCCTAAGAACAAAAAGTCCTTTCGTGTCGACAGCAACTCGGGCACGATCAACAAGTGGTATTGAACCAGGGACGTACAATGACGTGTCTATGCAACAAGCTCATGTATTCTCGATGGGTGGTTGTGTGTGCTGTGGCAGCGGCTTGCAATGGACAGGTCGCGCGGGCGATGCGACGCTGAACAAGACCTGGTAGGGACAAGGGCCGTCTGATGCCACGCGGATTGACAAGGTGTATGGTACTCGCCGTCGTCTGGCTCGTTGCTCGGTATCTCGGTCGCAATCATTGTCTGTCCGTCAGCTAAGTCCTTTGGTCTTCCGTGTCAACAACATACCGTAACCTATCTCAGCCACCCATTACCCTCGCTGCCAGCTCCTCGAAGATGTCCACCTTGATCTTATTGCCGAGCTCTTCATCATCCTTCCCACGCTCGACGTAGTCTATCCTGTTTTCCAGGGTCTTGATGTCTTCTCGCATCTCAGCCAATTCCACACCCTCACCATCATCCACATTGGCTTGCGCCTCTCGCAAACCCGCGACTTCGATCTCCAAGTCGGCACATTTCTTCTGACAGGACGTGAGCTGTTTTCGTAGGTCAGCGACCTCGGCGCGCAACTCTTGAACAAGCAGAGACTGGTCACAAGCCTTGATATCCCGTGCTGGACGGTGATTGATCATGGCCTCAAGTTTCTGCAACTTGTTCCAGATTGCATTGGCGTCGGCGAGGACTTCTTGGCTTTGTTTACGCTTGCGTGAGCGAGTATCGGGCGGATCAAAGGTCGCAGATACGGTATACAAGGGAGCACTTGATTGGACAGTCGCGACTTTGTCGTAAGAGGGCAGCAAGGGGGGAGGGAGGGTCGTGATCTTGGCGCCGCTGCCGCTGAACATTCGGGAAATGTCGTGGTCTGCGTCGGAGAATGGTTGTAGCTGCCGCTGTGCGATTGCTGTGCTGGTGGAGTTCAGCTGGTCGAGAGACAAAGCTGTGTCTGGGATGTAAATTCGTAGATTCGTCACGTGCGACAGTTCATACAAAGAGTCGAGGATCTTGCCTGACCGTGGCCTGGCTGCCGCGACCGGCTCCTTGATGAAGCTGGGTACGAGGATGGCAATAGACTCGGCAAGTTGCAATTCAAGACACGTCGCGGTGGGGAGTACCGGCTTCACGGCATCAGGAAGATATGTTCTCGTGGAATGTTCGAGGGAGGTAATGGATAAAGGGCTGATACGGATGTTCATGGTCTTGGAGCTGGTCTTGTCCTTGTATCTAATCGGAATCAACATGTCGAAGAGGGCGCAAGCCGCTTCAACATGCAATGAGAATCGGATCGGGACAGTTTCTGGATCAGGCTTGGTCAAAAATCGCGTCGCGCCTTCATATTCATACTCGATAACAGCCGTCACGCCCTCGAGATCGATGGTACTCATCGCCATAACTCGCTACCGATTGAATTTAGCATAATAAAAGGCTCGACTTACCCGCAGAGTCCCAACAAAGACTTCGACGCACGCCGCAGATCTAAAAGAAGCCGGCCTCGCTGCCAGGCGACCCGCGACCTCCAGGTGAACTGTAAGGTCGCCCCGGACTCCAGGTGAACTGTGAATCCGAGCAGGCCCCTTCTACACGCCCCGGTTATTCCACGAAAGGAGGCGCGCTCGTTCGCGTGGGTATAAGTCGGAATTTTATGCGGGTGTAGCGCGATGAACGGGCTTCATTCAGGAAGCGGGACGTCGAGAGTAAGAGAGGGAGGGCGTTTGCGGAACGGTGGTGGTGGGTGGAGAAGTAGAGTTGACATTGTGTCGAGTTGGAGAGGAGAAATCACCAAAGGTTGGGTGGAGTCGAAACGAGTGAATGGGACGATGTGAGGAGACGGGGCTCGGCGTCAGGTTAATCCGATCATGGCTAGGTCGTGGCCCGTGCCTGTCCAGCTCTAGGGTAGTCGAGTTAGGCATTGCATTCTCTCTTCAACGCAATCATCACTGCTCACCCGCATTCAAGAAAGCACATCCTGCTTTCGATGGCTTCTGCATCGCTTGAATATCATCGGTAGTCATTTGCAATTATTTGGACTTTCTGTTGTGGAGAGGGTGTGGGGTTTGAGCTAAATGACTTGGCTTTCTCAGCCCGAACAAGCCGTAGATGAGCTAACGAATCCGCCGCGTACGTTCGATCTTGTAATGCAAGACTTCGGCGCTGATTGTAGGTCCAGTCATTCCATGACCACCAAGAAATCCGGGGTCCTCCCAAAGACAAGTGGGCGAGTCTACAGTGTAGGAGCTGTGGACTTGAAAACTCGCTCGAACTTTCCAAGTCATCTAGCACACGCATGATGGCTTTTCGGAGCCCGTGTATCTAGCCAATAGCGTGAGATATATAGCGTGCGATCAAGCGTAGCTCTTGCCCTATCGAATATTAAGTCTAGCCCGCAAAGGATAACCTATAACCCTGTACCATATAACCCATTCCGTAGCCGCTATATATTTTATACTCTAACCACTATAATATACCTATTTGACTTAGGCTATCTAGTATTTAGTATTATGTTGGAGTTTTTTTCTTTACTTAGCTTATAATATAGAATCTCCGAGTTAAGTATAATATCGGTTTTAAAAAGTCAGTCTAAATATAGCTTAGGCTAAAACCGCGTAATTTCCCATTAAATCTCGATTAGTTTATTCTAGTTAAATAATAAACCTTATCTAGGTTTTAAGATCTAATAGCTTGCTTTTTCTATCTATTAGCCACTATAATTATAACTTATATATATATATACTATAAAGGTAGCTTTAAAATTATATAATAGAGTATATTATATTATACCTATAGTTCTCGCCCTATTATATACGCCCTATATATATTTATACCGCCTACCCCCATCTGGTTTAATAGTATACCTTAAACTAGTATTATCTTTATTATAAAGATAAAAGGTAGCTATTATACTATCTATTACGGAGAAGCCCTCTATCCGCCTTAACTAATCTTTATAGTAATTATTATATTATTCTAGCCTGGCTATTATCTAATCCCTTACTATCCTTCTTAAATATTTTTATAGCCTTTATAATCTATCTATCTTATCTATTTATATGGTTAAGCTTATATCGTCTAAATAGATCGAATCTATATTAATAATAACCTTACTAACTCATATATAATTATATTATTAGAAATATCTCCAGAGCCTTTCCTACTCCTCTGCTATTCGTGGATATTTCCCAGCTAGTAGCTATAGATAATAAATTCCTCGTAACTATGCTGTTAGACCTCTGGAAGCTTCTTGCTTGGCTTCTTATATCGCGGAATGCGAAAATATATAAGACTATCCGATTTCGGGTATAATACTCCCATCTAGAGAGCTAGGGTTAATATTACCTGCCTCTAATAGCTCCCTGAATAATTAACTAAGTTTATTTAGAATCTTATCCCAAATATATATAATTATCTATAGTTAGGGCGGATAGCCTTTCTCTATAATAGGAAATATATAACCCCTATTATATGCCTTAATAGTATAGCCAAGTCAAAATATATTAATATTAATATAATTATATATATTCTTAATTAAATCCCTAATAGACTAGTAATAATATGGCTTTATCTTATCTATATTATTTACCCACCTAATAATACCAAAATAATACTTATATACCGAAATAATACTTATATACCGAAATACTACTTATATACCTCTAATAATAACTATAATAAATTATCTTATATAGAGATATAATAATCTATAGTAGTAACTTTTCGTATTAGTATAACTAGCTTATAATACCTTATAGACTTATTTAATAAGGTAATATATATAATTAAGGCCTAAATAAGCTAATATTTAAATTTAATAGCTAAGCTTTTCTATATTAATATTAGAAGCTCTATATCTAATAGCCAGGATAAAACCTAATCTGTTAATAATATAATCCGCCTTAGCTATATATACTACAATATGATAGCTACCGCCCTAAATACTATCTTTATAAGCTTAATACTCTAATAAGTTATAATATAATAGGGCAGTAAAGCCTACCCTTTATAATGCTTTATAGTAGTGATAGTAAAGTTTAGCGAGAATAGGTCATCGAAAAGATCTTTTATATTAGTTAATTATACCTTATTACTAGTAATAAGGTATGGTCTTATATAACTTATATTATATTAATAATTATAAAATAGATCTGATAACCTATTATAGTAGAAGCTCGGTGGGCTAGAGTTAGGATATCTTATTAATATCTTATCTATGAGATTAGAGCCTATCTTCTAGCTTATACTCTTTAAGGCTGCCCACTAAATATCCTATTAGAAGAGCTTAATAACTATTAAATATAGATATTTAAGCTATAGTCTCCTTGCCGCTGTGTTATTTTATACCTAATATCGCTCTATCTAGCTCTGGGTTTGCTATATATGAATATAAATATCTTAGATATCCTTAAGGATTCTCTATTAATACTTATAATCCTGGTATAGTAGGTTATTACCTATTATGAGTTAATTACTAACCTTAGAAGTAAATTACTAGGTACTCTAGTTAAACTTCCCTAGTAATTACTAGCTAAAGCTATATAACTTAAATATCCTACTTAGATCTAGCCCTTCTCGCTCTATCTTAATAATCTAGGCCTCCCCACCCTTAACCCTTATATGCTATATTGATGTTTATTTATCCCCCTAGAGTACCGACCTTTTTGCTATAAGGGAATAATTATAACTGAACCGAAGTCTGTGAAGCGCTGCTACTATAATAATAATCTCGGGAAGTAAATATTTTAAACCGGTCTGCGATTTTATATAGTCGAAGAGGAAATAATATCGATTAATATTAGCGCGGAGGAAATAGGCTATTATTTGAGAAGAAACGGAGAAGAATGGATAATCCCTCTCTTTATCCTCTTTATTATCTAACCCATCCTGCGGGGGGCTAGATAAGAATAGACCAGTAATATATTATAGAAGTGCTAATAATACCCTATCCTCTATATATATACCATATATAAATAGGTAATATATTAATCCCTTATGTTGGGTTTTATTACTATTATTATCCTGGTCGATAGCGGGAATATTATAATGGGTATGGAGCTTACTTAGACGGTAAGTATATTATACTCGGGACTGGTATATATATGCCCCTCGTGTGGAGTTATATTAATCTCTAAGGCATAATAGGTCTAGGGCTATGCTCTCGGTATGGCGGTTCTAGAATGGGTATTACTTAGCTACGTCGAAGGGAACTTTGATAAGGTTATAGAACTGGCTATATATAAGACCATTTCGAAGCTCCCAGCTTAATAAACTAGGAGTGATGGTTATATCTCTCGCATCACGAAGAGTAATAAATGGATAGGTTGTCCTGCGGATTGGCGGGGCCTTGTGTTTGCCTGAGTCGTCCTTGTAAGCGTCTTCCTGACGGTGATATAGCCGATTTTGAATCCGGCTCTACTGTAGCCGACGATGCGAGCCTGTCTATGCAGTAATGGCGCCAGAGAAATACGCGTCCGTGTGGCCCTGTATCGGCCGGCGTCATCTGGCGGCCGATGTCAATGTAGGTGACTTCCGGATTAATGTACGCCTCGTCAACCGTATAATTCCAGTGGTGCTACGACATCAGGCTCGCAAGGGTAGTCGTAGGGTGGCGCCCGTTCCGCAGCCGGCCCCGGTATCGCATCCCAAACGGTCTCCTCTTCGGCAACCTCTTTAGGCTCCGGAGCAGGTGGGAGATACTCAAAGCTGGAAAATAACAAAGAGCGTGCCTTCAACGAATCGCTGTTAACTAGAACCCTGGCAGAGGCGCATAACACATCGGAACTATACTTATCGAATAGCTCTCGAATGTCTTCGCTTTTGTCCTCACTGTATATAAGACTCTCCATGGCATCCTCCATATCTCTCCTACTTTTCTTCTTATTCATTTTCTTTGACTTGCCCTTTCTCTTACCCCCCAAGTGTTGCAGATACTCAACGTGATCTTTTAACACCATATAGATGGCATTATCGTCGGGTACGACCTGATGGCACCAGGCACATGTTGTGTTGGTTGAGGTGCTTTTGATATTTGCCTGCCTCAAGGTGCAAGCACAGTAAGGGACTGGCTTGTCGTATGGAGAAGTGGTCATGGTGTGAGTTCACCAGGAAGGGACATTAACTGGAAAGATAATTGAGTCGGGAGCAAGAAAGATGTGTGAAGCCAACCCAGAGGTCCTTGAGCGAGGAGCAGCTTCTAATTTAGCTGTCTCAATGATGCGGGTGTTGCGAGACATCATGCTGCACGTACCATGCATGGTGGCCTTGGTGCCTAAGTCTTTGGTCCAAGCAATCCCCGCCTTGATAGTTTGGGTGATATCTTATAACGGTTCCGCATCATCCTCGAGAAACAACTTCCTCCATGATGATTCCCAAGCACGATACAGATACGAAAGATCAGACGGAGAAATGGAAGAAATAGTACAGCGAGTAGGTCACCCCAGCCTTTTGATCGACAAGAATGATGTATCTGAATTGTATGAATAAGGCTTTTCGAGACTGGCTACTACTCTGATCTCCACCTCGTCATCGGTAAAAAAAACTATAATGCTCACCGCGTTGTTGTTTTCTATCACTCGGCGTACATTCGTGACACCCACAGACAGAACGGTATCAGCCTGACGATACATAGGCAGCCTTTTGGTCCTCCAGATCATACACCCGCCTTCACCTTCGAGAACCATCGCGATACCCGAGCTGTGGATTGCGTTGTACAATACTTTTACCGTTGGGACTATGAGGTCCCGGACCACGCCCGTGACGTAAAAACCCACACAGGAGTGATATACCAAGAAGATTTTATAGCCCTTAACGGCCCTGACCTAATCACTCATATCAGAGTATTCGCTATGGCGGATAAGTATTATATACATCCTCTAAAATCTATATCGGTGGCCAAGTTCGAGGCAGCGGCTCATCATTTTGAGAAGACTAATTACTTCGTTAAAGCAGCGCGGGAAGCATATAACTCAGCTATATCAGATAATGCACCAGAGATGCGCGACTGTATAGTCGAGTTCATACACAAGCGACGCCACCTTCTACATGAAGAACACATCAAAAGGCTCATACTGGATAAGCCTCAGCTAAGCCTCGACCTACATCTGCGCTACTCTCCTGTTTCGGTGCCCCCCAGCTCATTTCGTGGGCCGGGCACGGTATTTCATCAGACGAAGGAGTAACAAGCTTGCTCATTCTGTACTAAAGTAGTACCCGGAAGTCTCTACCAATACTAGCATTCTGCGCGATCATCCACCGAAGAACTAAAGTGACTCTTCACTTGGCACGACGAAAAAGATTAACTGATGAGGCCTTTATGGACGGCTGTTAAACGCCTGGTTGGCCAACTTGTCGGCTTCTTTGTTCATTTCCCTCGGTACATGCCAGAACAGAACCTCGACGTTGGATATGTTCAAGTCCTCAACGAGCCTATGTAGCTTTTTAAATAGAACAGAGTTCTTAACTTGATCCCTTTTGGCATTTCTATACCCATTGGTTTCCTATTTAAACACCCACTTAGTCATCCCCTTAATGAGGTACTCCGAGTCTGCCTTAATGATAACTGTATGAAGTGGGTCCTTACCTAACGCTTTAGTCTATCATATTCTTATTGCCTGTTCGAGTGCAATGATGCCGGCGCTTAGCTCTGCGATTTGGTTCGTCACGGGTATCTAATATAGCAAGAGGCTTCGATTAAATGGAGACGATTCGGCAATAAAGACTCCGATGGCGGCCCTTACGTCTGGCATGCCATTACCTCTGTAGGCACCATCAATGGCGATAAATATACTATCGATGTGTGGCGCGATATAGCTGCAGAAGCGGCAGGGATGACTATCTTCGCATACCACGTATACCTAATCCTTCTCATTATGATTGGGGACCTAAATCAAGTCCAGCTCTATATTGTCTCCGTAGCGTGAATAAGGCTCAAACCTTCGATTCTTCGTCCATTCTCGGTCTTCGGGCTGGTAATGTGCTGTGGTCGCCATATCAGGAGATCTACTTAAAAATAATAGCAGGTAAGGAAATAATTAGAGCGTCGATACTAAGTGAGCAGGTATAATAACTGATATAAGTATGAAGGGAGGCATACCTGCATATAAATATAAAGCCTTAAAAGGTTTTATCCATTATCGGGAGATCTTAGCCCTGATATGTACTGCATGAATGCCTGAGCGCCTAAGTTTTGAATCAGGCTCTGCAGGCCAATATAAATTTCGTGTCCGTCTAATCAACTTCAAAAATCCTACCCCAGACGAATAAAAACTTTTACCAACCCTTATTAGTTTACTAAGTTAAGTTATCTCGATTAAAAGATAGAATCCTGGATGGTATTGGCCTTATGAACCCGCCTGTTATATATGTAGTATTCTAGGGCCGATCGTAAAACTATCTACCGTTCTTCCCGATGCGAATATATTTTCTCTATCCCTGAGAACTTGGCCTTGCGTAAGCAGAAAACGATAATAGCAGTGGTACAAAGGCATAATCTCACCGTCTCGAACTTCTCTCGGGATAAGCTTATTCGGATCTTGTAGTATCTACTCCAGCAAGGCATCTTCGGGTCATATTATACTGCCTAGCTTATGTTTTCCGAGCCGGCTTCATAGCCTACTATACGGCAAGAGCCTTAAAAATTCACTAGATATTTAGCGCCTAATCTAAATCGTTCCATTATGGAAGAATATAAGGCGCGGATAGAAGAGTAAATGATTTCGGATGGCTTGCTTATTAGAAATACTTTGCTAATGCTTAGGCAGTCTCTTCCATACTGGAAAATACTCTAATATAAACCTTATATTAGAAACTAAACTATATAAAGTATATCGCTCCGTCGTTTACTTTATGTCTCCTATCATAGACCGATCCTACGAGTTTAACACTACCAAGCTTAAACGAGCTGGGCCAGAGCCAAATAAGTCCGATTATGGCACTATTAAGGCTTTATTTAACTTTAGAGATACCGACCCCGAGGTAGTAGATTACTTAGTATAGTTTTGCTATCTATGGGACTATAAAGCCATACCTTCTCTGGGTGGTAATATTCTTAATTAGGATAAACTTCGGGAAGACCTCGACTATTTACCCATCGGAGATAATAATATAATTCCTCTTAAGGCTCGGTAGCTACTTCTTTACTCTAAGATCTTTATACTTACGCATATATATAATATTCCCCGACTCAAAGAATTATATATAAAGAAACTATGGGACATGGCTGGGCGGCAATAGAGATCGGGTTATCTATTAGAAGCGGCACGAGAAGTATACGCCGCTACTCCACCTAACGTCCTAGAGATGCGGGAAGTTATAATATAAACATTCTTTGAATACCGGGTGCTGTTGGACGAAAATCACGTCTGAGAGTTTCTGCTAGAAATACCTTATCTAATACTAGATATCATATTGCACATAAATAAGCCTCTATTACCATTTGGGACCTCTGGGCATGGCTTATTTAGATAATAGTCATTTATTCCCTTCGATGTATATAGCTAAATAAATAGATTTTAGTGCACTATTATATTCTATACCTAGTTTTCCCAAGCTTTATTTAACCACCCTGTTATCTTCGGACTGCTTACTCTTATATATTTGGCAAACGAAGTATACGTCTAATGGGTTTTATGCCAGCTCCTATGGCTGTGACGGGCTTCTTTAGTGGCTATCCGCGAGCCCGATGTCCGGCAGGGCGTCTTTGGCTTGTCTTATAGCTATGAATATGTCGCGCTCGATAGAATCTCTAATATTGCTTAGGTTCTCTTTCAAATAGCGCTGCGCTTCTTCCTCCTGCTGTTCCAATATCCTCCTTTGGGCCTTAATATATGCAAATTTTCTATCTACTTCTTTTTGGGCTAAGGCAGCAATTTAAGTAACTATATCGAGTATATCTCTAATAAATTATCGGAGCTGCTTAATAGCACTTTAATACACTGGTATATTTAGAAGCCATATGAACTCTTCCGCACTCGATAGTAACTGGTTAAGTTAATCGAAATTAACGCTGAGTCTATAGATAATAACCTCTTTAACTTTGGCCACCGTGATAAATAGATCCGAGATCGATTCAGTATTATCTTCGGTCTTAAGTATCTTATCCTGCTTGAACAAGTTCACCCATATTTGCAGTGGGACCGCCTCAGCGCAGCTCTAGCCCCATTCGTTTAGCTTCTCTTATATTTCTCGCTGTCCAAATTCGAAGCATATATGCTCTAAAATCAGTTGAAGCTGCGATATAAGCCTCTATCGTGGCCTGACGGGAAGAGAAGTAAGAGGGCAAGGATCCGAGAGGGTTTAGCCCTATAGATTACTCTCTAACTTGCCTGCTATAAGATACGTAGTATATCAGTATATTATATATCCGGCTATGCTAGGGATTATATCTCTCGGTGGCTTACATCCGCGATCCTCTGGTTGACTCTTGTGTGCGGCTGGAACTTCTATTACCGGTTCCTATACCTACTCTTCTAGAAAGAGATCGGGAAATCGACGTTTTGCAACATCAATAGACGTAAATACTCCCTCATCTAGCAAGCTTTTAAGTGATGTCCTAAGGGTTGTGGTGCTATATTCTTTAACCAGGTTTCTGGCAGATCTGGCGAATGTTTGTTAGCCCTTCTGATGCTTTCTTATAATAAGTCCGATAGACTACTCCCCTGGATTCTATGCTGTAATTCTCATCAGTGAGGGCGAGTCTTTAAAAGCAGTATAGATCCTTTTTTTATTAGGAATAACCGCTTACTTGACTACTATCTACTTGGCATCTTTACTCTCCCGGGCTATTATTTCCTCTAGATAGCAGTCTGGATAGATTAATATTATGCCAGCCTCGCCTTTGTTCTCTCTAGTCTTATTTGCCTTAGTATATCAATAGATGTTAATAGTCTATATATCGAATATTATTATTATTATATATT
>ONZP01000678.1:0-30014 GCA_900312805.1 Fusarium torulosum
ATTTTCGAGAAGTTAGTATTCAACTGATCGGGAAGCCATTAATGCTTTACTAACTTTTTATAAATATTAGATTATAATAGCTCTTTAAAATAGAATTATATTTTATATATACTATTTATATTTAAATCTTTTATTTCAATGTATAAGGTTTTAATTTAATAAACCCCGGATAGGTATTAAACTAGAACACCTAATATACTTTTGATATAGTTATTTATTATGTAAAATAATATAATATAAGATAACCCAACTGTTACCAAAATTATAGTAGTGTATAAGTATCATGCTATATCTTCTAATATTGAATCGTACTTGGTAGAGGCAGATTAACTTATGGGCGATTTAGTATTCTTTGTCAGTCTGTTGTTTAAATTGCCTTCTACCCACTGGTTCCGTTCCAGTGCTTGCTTGGCCTAACGAGTCAATATTACGCCCTTACGGAAAAGTTGCTAAGGCGTCGCTAACAGATTCAGGAGCCTCTCCTGGTCAGGGGGTCTGTCTTTGAGAATGTCGTATATGTTTTGATAGCCACAAAGCTTGCCGATCTCCAGCAGAACGAAAAGGAGAAACTCGTCCATAAGGCTTCCTGAGACATGACGCAGCTCTGTTCTTTCGAGACATGGAAGGTGCTCGCTTGACACCGCATACAACGTAGTTGTGTATGGCTATTGTAACTTACTTTCTCGTCAGTCCATAGGCGGAGCAATGTTCCGTCACTCTTCCACCTGCTTTAGCGAAACGAAATTGACAAAGGATTATGGCTTTCAAGCCTCAAATACATTACCAAGCAGTGACTAGTGCTGGCAAGTGTCTGCCAGTCCTACTAGAGTACCTCGAGCTTAGCCCTTTTTAATCCTATCCATATAACTAATACGATGCGATTAAGGCGGGGCCTGTGAAGTAGCAGCCGGTCGTGATTTGGGTTAGGGCCAGTGGGGGACCTTGCCGCGTCTAGAATCCGGGGACGCGATAATGAATAGCTTTTATAATGTTTATCACACTAGGTCTGGGATACGCTTCGGCCCTAGCGACAGCGCGCACTCCTTGATCCCCAAAGATAACACCCATGTTTTGCACCAGGCAGGGTTCCAGTATTTGCCTCTTACGTGCTATTCATACATGTCTATTATCGAATTAGGTTCAGTTCGCAGTTCTGTAGCTCTTGAGCACACCACGGCTTTCGAAGGTCTCTCTTAGGCCGTCATACTACGGCTCTGAACCTTGAGGACAGTATTCTAATGTCGTGTCGGTTATTCACTACCGCATAGTTATCCAATATAGTCCCTGAGAGTATCCACTGCTTATGTCATCACCATTCCACCTCCGACTGGGATGTAGGCGCCGTTGATCCAATCTGCCTTCTCCTCGCACAGCATCGCCACTGCAGCAGCAACCTCCTCAGGAGTCCCAAGCCGACTTGCCACCGGGTTGGTTTCTGATTGTTTGAAAACCATGTCAAGAAAATCCTTTGGCGCCGACAAAAGGTTGTCCGTAGCAATTGGACCGGGCGCAACCGTGTTAACCGTGCAGCCGTATCGCCGGGGCAGCTCCTTCGCCCAACATCTCGTAAACGTCTCTACCATGCCCTTTGTCCCGGTGTAAATGGTCATGAACGGCTCTGGGGATCGTGTTGACTCGCTGGAGATGTTTATGATGCGCGAGTGTTGACGGTGCAGGACAGGAAGAGCCGCTCGTGTAAGAAGAAGAGTCCCTCGCCCGTTGAGAGTGACTATACGTTCCCAGTCTTTCAAAAGTTGTTCGTCGGACAGCTCATCAATCTGGGTTGGGTAGCATATGGCCGCATTGTTAACAAGGATGTCGAGTCTGCCAAACTCCTTGATTGTGGCCTCGATGAGCAAATGGGGTCCGTCGACGGTGGAAAGATCTGCCTCAACAATCACGGCTTCGGCATTCAAGGATGCGCGAACGTCCTCGGCCGCTTTTTGCACTTCCGGCCAAGGATAGTTGATGACGACTGTAGCCCCTCTATGGGCCAACTCTCGCGCAATAGCAGCTCCGATGCCTGAAGACGCGCCGCTCACCACGGCAACCTTTCCTGCAAGCGTCTGCAGAGAGTCCCTGACCATAGTGAATTTTAGATATCAGACTGGGCGAGTTGATTGAGACTGTTGTGGATGATCTGGAAATGTCTGCCGAGCGGTATAAATAATATTAAAGGCTACACGTACCGCTAAAAGGCGTCACGTCACTTCTTCTGAGGCATGCAATTCCGAACCGGGACACTTTTCACTAGCATCTACCGACCATTTCATCAATGGTAGGGCATGCAGCGCTATATTAGTGTCGGCATGCCGACTCGGGAGCGCCGTCAGCACGAAAGAAACATCGCGGGGCCGGGGAAGTTACGAGGTTCGCGGAAAGAGCTGCGAGCCCTGAAAACTCGCTCTTATGGTATACACTTAAACAGGTCTGACGTAAGCTTTGTCCTGAATGGCGGATCTAGAGCTTTTCTCTTATATAAGATTACTATATTATGAATTGGAAGCATTTAATCTCGGTGATCAATCTGGCTGTACTGTCCCGTGCCTGCATACCAAGGGTCAGTTTCCATCCTTTTTAACACAAGGTGCAGCTGATATCTTCTTGCCTAATCGCTTTCGAGTGCTCACCCACTTGCTGATTGATTGT
The DNA here is from genome assembly GCA_900312805.1 of Fusarium torulosum. Classification (NCBI taxonomy): domain Eukaryota; kingdom Fungi; phylum Ascomycota; class Sordariomycetes; order Hypocreales; family Nectriaceae; genus Fusarium; species Fusarium torulosum. Next base: position 2,650 of record ONZP01000678.1, read on the forward strand.
TTGACTTTAGAATCTCTCATCAGGTAGCATCATCCAATGGCACTCTTCGATGTTTTCCCGGCATGGGCTGGTCAAAATCTGGCCGACATTGACCGTCGCTATCACTGGATCGGGCTCGGCCTGATAGCTTGGATTACTTTCGTTTTAGTTGTCCATCTCTGTCAAAATGCGAAATACAAGTATCCCAATCCGATTCCTGGAATACCGTTCTTTGGAAACAGTTTCCAGATGCCTTCAAAGGGACAGGGCCCTTATATGACTACACTCGCTAGCAAATCTGGGGATATGTACGTTTCCGGTTCTCTCACCACTATCTTGATTTTTCTCCCTCCTATCTGCCTTAGACTGGTAACTAACACTAAGAATTCGAGGTTCACGATGAGTTTTGGAGGAACACCGTGGCTTTTCCTGAATTCTCGCCGCGCTGTTACCGCCTTGCTTGACAAAAAGGCGGCAATCTATTCATCCCGCCAAAATCTGCCCATGGCCAATGATGTTATTTCAGGCAACAAGCGACTTCTGCTCATGCCATACGGGTCAGAGTGGCGTAAGCAGAGGAAGGCGATGCACCAGATTCTCAATAATACGAAGTCTAATATGTTTCAGCCGTTCCAGGATGTAGAGTCCCGTGCTCTCCTCTACCACTACATGGATAAACCTGATCGCTGGTGGGAGGCAAATGCCCGCTTCGCAAACTCCATCATCATGAGCGTCACGTATGGAAAGCGCTCAAACTTGGGTGATCCTAATTTGGCCAGCTTGCTCAATAACGCGGAGCAGTTCGTCCCATACTTGATGCCCGGGCAGGCCTTGGTTGATATTTTCCCGGGGCTCTTGAGGTTGCCAATTCCCTTGTCGTGGCAACCCTGGCGCTGGTGGGGGGATGCTCTTCATCAATCAACCAAAAGGTATGTGACCCTAAAATACAGGTCTCTGGAATGCCAAGTGTAGACTACTCACAAGTTGACATCCGCAGTGCATATAAAAAATTGATGGATGACCTTTTGGAGAGGCGGAGGCTGGGGGTTCAGAGACCATGCTTCATGACTGAGTTCCTTGACGATAACAGCCATGGCGAATTCACCACAGAAGACTGCTATTTCATGGCCGGGACCCTTATCGAAGCTGGATCTGATACAACTAGAATTACCTTGATGGAGATCCTTGCAGCGGCAGTGCTGTATCCCGACTGGGTCGAAAGAACCCAGCAGCAACTCGACTTGGTGTGCGGACCGATAGCTGAACGCCTACCGGACTTTGGCGACATGCCGCAGTTGCCATTGATCAAGGGGATAATAAAAGAAAGCCTGCGATGGAAGTAAGCCCATTTCATCACCCTGGCTCTCAATTGGAAGGCGACTGACAAGACTGTTGCCACTTCAGGCCGGCCATTGCCGAGACGGGCATTCCTCATTCACTAATCAAGGACGACATGTTCGATGGTTACAAGATCGCTGCAGGAACTGTTGTAACATACAACCACTGGGCTATTTCACATTTAGACTACAAAGACCCTGAACGGTTTTATCCAGAAAGGTTCCTCGATGACGATCTGGATGTGCCCACGAAAGGGCACTTGGGCTTTGGCGCTGGCAAGCCTCATTCCTATCCTTTCCTCTCCTGCGGCTCTGAATACTAACAGCTCAATAGGCCGGAGAGTGTGTGTGGGCAACACAGTGGCTTGGAACAACATGTTCATTGCAGTAAGCAGGCTGCTCTACTGCTTCGATCTGACGGGTGTTCCGGGTGAGACTATTGATACGTCTGCCAGGTTTGACAGTGAGTATGGAAAGGCTCCTTTCAGCGTCAACATCAAGCCTAGATCGGAAGCGCATCGTCAGCTGATAGAACGTGAATGTGCCGATGCGGCTAGAATGGAAAGCTAGGGGCTCGACTGTAACGGAGCGGATTCTAATTCGAAGGTTTTATGCAATGGGTTCTATTTGCAGCCTTTTCGTGATCCACAACGAAGGCTTTCCTGTCAAGTAATATGAAATAACATATCTAAGGAAACTTAGGAATGGTTAGGTAGCCGGCTCGGTCATGAATAACTATGTTTACCGTCGAAAGATATAGTTGACATGGGCCTCAAGCCACACTGCATCACCATGATTGCTCCGGCAGATGGGCTGTCTTGCCACGAAGGATTCAAATTACATAAAACAAACACCCCGTCGCAACAAAAAGATCATAGCCAATTAAAGGGAGAATGAACCCGCCAGCTGCAATTATTCATGTGCCTATAAATCAAAAGCGTTATCGCAAAGCCGAAGTTCTCCTTTAAATATGACATCTCGTATATTGAGTTAATTGACAAGGACGGATCAACCGTATCGCATGTTGCTTGCGTTGAATGAGCCACTCTTCATCCCTCCAGTCATGCACATGCCGAATGCTCAAAGGCTTTGTTGTAAATCAATCTACATTTACTAGAACAGTTAGGCCCTCGATGAGGGCCTTTGAAGACAAATCCAAGGTTTGACATGAGTCCCTTGGGTAGCATGCCGATGCTGAAATGGCGAAAATTTCTCGTCCAACACACCAAATCTTGCCGCTGGTTCTATACGTGCCTCCTGGTTGTGTCTCAGAGACTCTGGTGTTATAGTATTCGTTTTGCGAGCCGGGATTCAGCAAGCAGGACAAGGTATTAAGTCCTTAATTAATAAGATCATTAGGTTTTGCTATATAATATACTGAATTCCCCCTCGTGGAGCGCGCCAGCCCCGTACCAGATACCATAAGACATAGGATTGCTGGCAGCAATCCTAGGATACCATTTGGCGTTTTCTTCTCCCTGGACCTAGAAAAGTTCCCGCGATTTTTATAGCCTTTCTTTTCCAGGTAAACATTCAATTCAGAGGTATCGCCTGTATTGTGGAGACTGTTTTACTTTGAGTGAGTGGACATTCTGGATAGGCACCTGGTCTACGGCCGTTTCCCCTATCACAGGGGACGTCATCGCGGCTGCAGTAGGGAATGGTTAGAGCATTCGACACGTTACGAATCCTTCCCTAAGTCTAAATATAGTCGAAACTTTTGGGGCACTGAGTTATTATAACTCGATCACCTTTAGGTGATAGGAGCCCTATAGGGCAGCCGGTGCACCCAGGCGACTGTCACAATTAGGATAACCAACACAGTTGCTAGTATGGGTCGTGAAATAGGAAATTTTACCCTAAAGAATAAGTTGTGATTACCAGGTCATTATAATCCAGCGATATTTTCTATTCTAACACTAAAATATAATGTCTGGCTCGCCCACTATTGCTGTGATTGTTTGCTTGCCATCTTCAGTGATCTTATCCATATTCTTATGCAAGAAAGCGTTCGCAGAGGTTGTGTCCAGAAAAGCAAATGCCTCAACAGCCTTGAAATTATGCCAGTTCCCAGGCTCAAACAAGCTGTCCCGGAACAGGGTCTTAGAGTTCTTTGGTGTCAGATCCTGCCATAGAACATATCCGTAAGCCCTACTGTCAAATTTTACTTCAGCCGAAAACTTAACAGCTCGCTCTTGCACCCAATCTTCGGAGCATTCGTCGGTCGTCGAGCGTCTCTCATGGAAGAGTAGAGCCCTGACAGGAGGCTTGCTAGAGCCACTGCCTTCCTTTACATACTCTGAAATCTTTCTCGCCAGGCAGCCCTGCTGGTCCAAACGACAGAATTGGTGTGCTCCGGCAGCCGCACGATAGCCAGGATCCTGAAGCCCAGCATGAACAAGAAATAGGTTTGGGAATACGAGGCTGGTCACATAAGCCCATTCAGGTTGCTTGGCGCCGGGGACCTCCTGGTAGAGGTTTGCATACTGCGTGTACTGGCGCGTTGGCGCTCCTTGTTCTTTGCCCTGGCGAGTCATGTTGGCGTGAACAACCTTGTACTCGTGCGTGAATCTTTCATCGGCCCAGTATTCCATCTTGGTGACCGATATGAACCAGGTAACTTCTTCATAGGTTGAGAATGAGGTCTTTAATGTACTTGACAATGCGAAGTGTGGCATACTAACTTGGAGTATGGTGGCAATGTCCTTGGACGTGTTCAGCTTAGCAAAGAACTCGTCTCTCTGTTGTATATCCTTAGGGTCCTGTGACCTGAGCCTCTTAAAGTTGTCTGTGGATATCGGGTTGGTCCTGTGCAAAAAGATGCTTCGCCTAATTTCGGCGTACTGGTCTAGCACGATTGGATCTGCTTTTTCCAGTAACGTCTGTCGTAAACTCTCAGCCAGGTGTGCAGCATAGAGTAGCCCAGTGGTCAAGCCAAGCCCTCCGATAGGACTATTCAGCTATAACCTGTTAATTGTGATTTGTTACGTTTTGGCATCATTGGGAGCTCCAGCAGGGTGCAGTAACTTACATGAGCGGCATCTCCTGCTAATAAAACATTGCCTTTTCGGAAAGTAGTTGCGCAACGCTGATGTGTCTTATAAGGGGACATAGCTTCCCATTCAATCTGGCTGGTGTCCCCAGGTAGAAGACGAATGAGTCGGCCTTTCACCACTTTGATAGTAGCATCATTGAGCGTTTCGCTCCCAATGTCTGGCATCGGGACCCCTGTGGCAAACCGCCAACTGTTCCCCTTTCCCCGTTTGACTACGACACCCCAAGACACAGCGTCGACGATGAAGTTGGCTTTTTTCCATCCCAATTCACTCAAGGGGTACTGGAAATTGACAGCCACAAGCTGCACTGTGTCCCAAGTAAAGCCCTTGAGCTCAACCCCAAGAGCCTTTCTCACCTCGCTGCGACCTCCGTCTGCTCCAATCAGGTATTGACATTCGCAAGCAACTTCGGTCTCATTTGAAGAACTCTTTATCCAGTACATAATAGAGCTGTCCCTCTGCTCATGGCGCCGGTACGTGTGGTTGAACACAACTTCAGCGTTGCCCGTTTCAAGGAGCTTACTGTGAACGATTTCACTGAACTCTGGCTGAGACAGGCACACAGCGAAATGTGGGCTATTTGGTGGCGGATCAACAGCGGCGAGGACCTTTCCTGAGGGTGCTCTCCAAGCACATCCATCTGTATTTTTCTCTCCCGCGTCAATGACAGCTTCTAGAATCCCAGCCTTCTTAAACTCGTCCAGGACCGCCGGGAAGTACCTAAGAGCATCATTAGCAAGAGTTCCATGTTGCCTTTATGAATGTGCTGTGATAACCATATACTCACGCGACAGCTCGAGGAGACTGATTAAGTCCGGTCCCTGTCTCAATAACTGTGACCTTTATTCCTGCCTGGGCGAGCAGCAAAGCAGTGTATAAGCCAACAGGGCCCGCGCCTACAACCGCGACAGTGGTATCGATTTTTGTCTATAAAATCAGGGTCAGTCGATCGAATTACGGATCACTCGTCAGTACTCGGGTTCAACTTGCGGCCATCTTGACAGTCGTGGACCTGTATCGAAAGGGTGAACGAGATGAGATATAGACAGATGAAGGATGATCAAGGAAGAAATGGGCTCAAGGTGACTTGCGACTGAAGTTCAGGTGGTTTTCAATAGCTTCTTTGTAAGAATAAATCAGGAGGCGTCAAATTCCAATCCTCTTTTCCTACGTCCCAAACTAGATAGGGATAGAGAGTTGTACATGGTTATGCATACTCGGAAACATAAGCCAACAGGTAACGGCGAGTGGAGGGAATGCAAAGGTTGAGTTCGGCATGCCGAACGGTCAAGCTAGTGGGCCCGAAATACCGACCACTGCGGCAACCCATTGGTGCGGATACTTACAACAGATAATTATGGCCTAATTGAATCAGTTTCTCTGATGAGTTGTGATGCCAGTTAAGATTTAGTTAATTAATAGCGTGTGAGATCTCAATTCCACCTCAGCACAGTCCTTAGCGACCGTCCCAACACACGAAAGTCACCATACATATACATTCAATGATATAAGTTTCCGGAAAAGTGATAAGTGACCATGTTAACGAATATGAAATATAGCTATAGGGCAAAGGGTGATGATGCGATGCTTGTTGATGCTTCTATGCTTCTCTGTTTGTGGTCACTTTGATTGGTTTCATCGGAAGATATCAAACTGACTAAATGTGGTATTATACGCAAGACCAGTAAAGCATAGGAGTCGCGTCAATTTACATGTAGTCCAAAGTGCCTTTCATTCCGCCACACATTCCTTTCCTGTCTTTAATAACCATAAGATGCCCTTGACAGCATTCTTTGTCCTTGTCTCAATTTGTTGAGTCAGAGTTGGAAAGAACTCCCAAAAGTGATGCGGCAGTCCGGGATATATGTCGAGCCGCGTAGGGATTCCGTTCTCCTCACGAAGCACGCGCTCGTAGATCAGCCCTTCATCCCGCAGGCTATCTAATCCGCAGACTTGGATGTAAGTGGGCGGAACGCCTGCATGGCCGCCAGGGTGGTTAAAAGGAACGAAAAGAGGCGAGTTGCTGTCCGGCTTGTACGCCGCTGGAGATTTTAAAAAGTCGTAAAGTCAGCTGTGGACATGTGCAGGAGAGTACAACTATCTAAGAAATACACCTACCAATGAATGCTTGCACGAGGTCGGGGGGCGGGATTGTGGCCGACTGATTCTGCTCAAAGCTCAAATAATCCTTTCTGTACTTGTCGGGAACTACTGGGAATGGTAGAAGAGGTGGCACGCTGAGGAACTGTCCAGTTATTTGTACCGGATTTTCCTGGTTGCGATTGAGGTAGACAACTGCGTTGGCAATATTCCCACCAGCGGAGGTGCCACCAACGATCAGACCCCGAGACACCGAGGCTGACGGATGCACAGCATTAGTGTTTTCTATGATCGACCGATGGTGAGAATACATATCAAGATAATAGAGGTTGAGGAGTTGACAATCGTGGACTTTATAACTCACCCACTGCAATGTCTCCAGTCCATCATAAACGGCTTGCGGGAATGGGTGTTCCGGCGCAAGACGATATTCAAGGCTGACGACGACGACGTTTGCCTCGAGCGCAATACGTCTGTTTGCCTCCATGTCATCAAAACGGCTACCAATGCAGAAACCGCCTCCGTGGAAAAAGAGATAAACGGGAAGAGATCCGACCGAGGGCTTGCAGGAAGGCGCATAAACGTACGCATCCAGTTCCCGGCCCTCAAGGGGGACTTTGATACCTCGTTCCGTTAAACCTGGGTCTGCGTCACCAAAAGTCTCGCGAACCTTGAGCTTTGCGGCATTTGTATGCTGTCGTAAGGCCGGGATGTCTAGATTGGCAGGTAGAGGGGGCGGTTGAGGGTTCTTCTCTATCTCCTGGTGTAAAGTATAAGATTAGCATTTCACGTCAATCTTTTCTCACAGGTCAGTTGCCAACAACCTTGACAAATGCAGGGTCAGGATCGGAAGATCGCGCGATCTCATCATGAGGTGGCATTTTGCTAAGGTGACCAATGTTGAACGGCAAGTTCGGTTGCAAGGAGGAGGCCCTGGAGGTTTTATGGGTCAGCGATGGGAGACGGACAGTGTGGGGACCCGTTCCGCCTTCCTATTTCTGCCATATCGACTCGATCGTCGACCAGCCCTAATCAGCCCACGATTTTGTTGCCCTCTCGCCATAATGTCATGACCCTGATTAACGCTGTTGAAACCCTACCTGGACTTGACCAAACAATTCTACAGCAAGCAATATGGATCCGCGAGGTGCTTCACAACGATGGCCAGCAATATGATATGCGCAGTCATTTTGATGCAAAGCAGAGAGAGATGGATGATGTGGTTCAGCCTAATGCTAGACTACGGCAATTTTTATCTCGAACAGAACCCCCTCAAAGAGAAATCCAGGTCTTTAATAATTTTGAAGGCATTTGAAAGCATAAAAGAGTGGCGAGGAGATTGGTCGCTTGACTAGGTGAGTCTCTTGGCTGGCTACTGCTGCCGAAAAAGCTGGAGAATTGTATTCAAAGCGTTATAATGGACCAGTGGTAGTCTACCATGATACGGATAATGTTTGAATTCTAACTGGCCTCTTGCGTGAGCGAACGCGTCTTCGCGTCTAACGACACCGCGACTAACAGCACCTTACAAGGGCACAACAAATCGTCCAGCAGTTCGACATCACTCAAGAACTCCCGCCTACGGTCGAACTCTCCGCCCTTACCTTACGTGATGACCTAGTCTCATCCATTGTTCCCGATGAGGTTCAGCCTGGACCGGATCATATACCAGATGACGAGTCTGACCATGAGTCTGAGGCTGGAATAATACTATTCCCACCATCTCTAGGCCATCTTACTGCTTATTTAGATGTAGAAGACGGCAGCGATTGTGGTATATCTGAGAGATTCGGGTTCGACAACAATACCGTGGCAGACCCATGGATATCAACGCGATCCTCATGTCCTGACTCTACTTGGTATAACAGCTAATCACCTCAGCACAGAGGCTCTACTTCTTCATCAACGCCAAGCCCCCTGGCCTCGCCACCATCGTCGTTATCTAACCCATCTTCAATACCGTATGTGGGTGAGCATGAATCCATTCTCAGCGGTTATCTTCAAGCGATTAGTCAACAAGATACAGCTAGTGGTCCTGATTTCCTACGTCAGCAGGGCGACGTGTATGATCGTGTACTTCGAACATTTTTTAGCCATCAATGCAACTGTAAGTCACAGATTCATCACCCATCCGTCCCAAGATTATTAGGACGTACTGATACATATCTCAAACAGGCTCGCCCAAGCAGCGTCGTGGTCTAGGCCTGGGAGATACAATCGACACCTCGGGCACGCTATGGATCCCCGATGGTCATTTCAATTGGCAGAGGGGGCATATCGCGCTCGGGGTTTTGATCGACCTCTACATATCCCGCAATCCATTACAGGCCAAACTAGCTCGTCAATCCAATGTTTAAGCACTCACTGCCAACCAGGTCACTATCGAACTACGATTCCAATAATTAACCAGCAATGCTCGTATAGAATATAATCAAGGTCATAGAGAGGATGCCGAGAGACTTGCTGGCAGGGCCATTACTCTCGCCACGCAAGAAATAGCCCGGGCATACCATCAGCACTTCCTCGCCAAGTTATACTCATATTAGGATCGAACCCGAGGGCAGGTCGGGCGCCAGAAACTACCAGTACTTAACTTATTAAAATAAGCCCAGGAGGATTTAGCAGCTAAGACAAGCCGAATTCTTACCGCCTAAACTATCCACGGCATCTACGCTAAGGCGTGGGCTAAATATTACCAAGTTATAACGGATAATATTAATGAGAATGATCATAATGACTTTAATATGCCCTCGTCGTTATTATTACAGTCTGCTCTGCCCGAGGAGCTACCTTACTGGATGACTACTCGTCGGCGCCTGCCCCCTAAAAACAGCTAGTCTGACTTTCTATTTCAGCAGATCTTTTACCGCGCTAAACCACCAACCTGGAATGCACTCTTCTTTCTCCAGCTCTATCAAAGATTCAAGGAGGTCTGGGAGAAGACTTATACATCATTAGGCCCTTTCGACGGCTATTTTAGTCGCCAGATTGGGTACTACATCCAGGTCGCATTCAACTACGACCATAATAAGGAAGTAGGCACCAGTCATAGCCGCACTACCTGGCACCATAACAAGCCACCCTTCTTCCAAATTCAGTACTAGGCCCCTTACTTCTCACCACCTCATACAGAGGAGAACACACCATTATCATCCATTTATCGCTTTCGCGAATATCCCAAGGGTTTATCACCTTACTCAACGCCCTTTATCCCATAAGTTTGGTGATATCAAAAGAGCTATCTGGCCACACTAGGTCGAAATTATATATAGTATCGATGGTCTACGCTCCAGTGACCATAAAAAGATCCAACATTATTACCGGCGAGCATTACTCTATGCGTCCTATATTACCGGCCCAACCTAGGGAAGAAATAATAATATGAACTTTATCTAACCGTGGTTATTAAACCAACCATTATATACCGGCGGTAGTATAGACGAACATATATTCCGCGTACCGGTAATAGAAACGCATATCTCAAGGCAGATCCTCGAAGAGACTATAAGCCAGCCGACTATTATTTTACCTACTCGCGATAATATTATTAGCTTACTTAATACTATAGAGATATTACCCGGCCACTTATCTACTTTCTTAGCACGATTATATTAGACGAGATATCGGCTTAATAACCAGGGTAATCAGTATAATATCCGCAGCCACCTCGATGCTAGGCAGGAGGAAATAGAAATAACTGTATAAGATTAGTCGCTATTAGATTAATTTCTGTAATAGAGCGAGCCACCAGAATAGACTATTAAGCTCGCTAATACCCCTTATAGTATTTTAATTCAGGAAGAAGATAAGTCAGAGGAGACTATAGAAGATAATAGAATTTCTTTAGATAGTTATAATAGTAGTTAATAGAGAGATAAATAAATATTTTAGTCTTATTCATAATAACTAATATATATAATATAATCAAGTTATTATATTTTTATAAAAGGATAACTAATTAAGTTACTTTAAATTGATTTTAAAATGATTTATTTATATATCTTAATGATATTTTAAAGGAGCTAATTAAGTTAATAAGCTATATTTTTTATTTGTTTACTTTTTTACTTTTTTATTTATAATAAGACCCCTTGCTATATTGTTTATAAATAACTATTGGCTAAGTAATAGCTATTATTCAAACTTATTATTTATCCTCCTTACTTCTCCGCTCTTTTTTACTTGCAATTATCGCCGTGTTATACTCAGCAAGCAACCTAAGGCAAGGTTATACACCAAGTTAATATATATATATACAATGGCAGCTACCGATCTCTACACTATGGCACTCCAGCGGTCCACGCAGCCGGATTTACTACCCGAGAACAAAGAGGTTCGGCATAGCATAGCGCCGCTCTCGGAAACTCAGCGCGCAGGCTATAAAACATAGCTCCAGGAAATAAACTTCCTCCGCCCAGGTGAGGAAGAGGACAAAGAGGTCGAGACAAAGATTAAGAGGAACTAGATCGGATACCTATCGGTAATAAGTCCCACGCCGGAAATAACGCTGGCGCCGAACCGTAAGGTTATATAGTTCATAGGCGGCGACGAGGATAATAACAGGGTGGAGAACGCAAGGGGGCAGAAGCATCGGTTTACTAATAATCGCCGGAGGCGAATAATTATCTAATTAGCCTTCTAGAATAACCTAGATGGGATAGAGGCCATAATAAAGTAATAGCCATAGGTGATATAGATTATATTAAATAGTATAGACGAAGGAAATAGGGGGGATAGAGATTAAGGCGTATTTAAGAGCCTTATAGCCGTCTATAATCTCGGTAAATAATGGTAATACTAGTCGATCTAGATAAGCCTGGTGGGGTTTATTACTTACTCGTATAGTAAGGGCATACTAGGGGAGATAGGCTTACGGTTAATAGAGAGCCAAATCGATAATATCCTAGACATTAAGTAAGAGATCTAATAGATATATATAAGGGTAATTATATAGAGGCGGGAAAAGGGAGGGTTCGAGGATATTTAGGTTCCTATCTGGCAGCTACTTATAAAGATATTAAGGAAGGCTAAGTTAATACCGCAAAATAACCTACTCATATAGTAGATTATAGTCCTCACCTAATTAGTAGTCTTAGGCGATAGTGATATAGACTTTATTAGCCGAGGGTAATTCCATAAGAACCTAATACCAATAGATATTAACCTCGGGGAGCGACTAGAGGTAATAATATATTATAGTAAGGTCCTTATACTTAATAATACCTTCTCGATATGGTTAGAGAGGTCAGAGAGCTCAGAGTGGGTAATAAAGATATAGAGTAGGCTAAATATAATAAGTATTAAATAGATTAATAATAAGAGGGACTCCAGGCCAGCTAGGCCATCCGGTAATAATAAGCTAGTATATTTAATAGATATATAATAGTCCATAATGGTATATATAGCTAAATAGATAGAGAGATATCTTAGGGGTAAATAAAAGACGGTAATATATAGATTATATATATTAGCTAATATAATAATATAATAAGTATAAGATCCGCGAAAAAAAACATAATTAGGTAGAAAAAGAGTTACTTTATATACTTACCTATTTACTAATTCTTATTTTAACCTCCTAATATATATATATTAGGGGAGCTTACTAAGAGAAATACTATCTAGAATAATATTATAATATATAAAGATCGGCCTAATTAATATTAATAACTTTCTTATATTTATCTAGCCAGGCCTTAATATACCCTAATTTTTAAGAGCCCTTAATCGACTAATACTTAATTATAATTAGGCGGGTAGAAAGATAGGCCCAATACTAGATAGTATTTATAGATTATAATATTTACCCTAATAGTATATAATATCATATCTCGGATACCTATATTATTCCGGTTTACTTTCCGATTAAATCTACCTTAACTAACTCGGATATGTGGTTTCGACTGGCTATGGTATAAGATATATGGTATTATTATTATTACTTACTATTATCGGTTAAATCTAATCTTCCTTTATTATTATTCTTAACCGCTTTTTAACCCATATCCATATTTACTATAGAGGCTATTAATATATAATAATGATAATATTTAATATATAGACTATTAATATCTATTAATATACCAAGGCAAATAGGACTAAAGAGAACGAAGGCGAGGCTGGTATAATATTGATCTGTCTAGACTGCCATCTGGAGGAGGCGAATACACGGGAGCCCAATAATGCCGCGCAGGCAGCCGTCGACAAAGTAGAGCTCCCCGATGAAAAGACCGTTTACAATGCTTTCAAAGATTCACCCGGGTTGAAGAATATTGCAGGACGACGTCCGAGTGATAAGGCTATCAAAAAGGTCATAGAGAGGCGGAAGACGATCAACCAGTCGGTCAGAGAACTGGTTGACAAATACGACTGTACACTTCTGATAGCCTCACTCAGAGTCTTGCTAGGTGAAAAAGTATTCACATCCTACGATGCCGCAAAACGTTGATTTCCCGATCTCTTTCCAGAAGAGCAGGTATCAAACTGCGAAGAAGGGCAAGAGACAGCAACTGAACATCTATCTACAAAAGAGTTCGAACGGCTTAATAGTAAATACAACCAATTAAGCGAGGTAGCTAATAGCTTTAGAGGTAACCACTCCTCTCCTCACTTAGGTGAGCCGGCGATGTACTGATGCACTTTCTTCCTTACAGCAGGTATATTACCAAACAATCGGCCTAGCCAGACCCTCCGGGATTATCGCCTTCCCACTAGGCCACGATAGAGACTCATACTACAGCTACAGTTAATATTAGAGCACGCATATTTCTTATTCGGATAACAAGAAATGCAAGAAGCGCTAGACAAATACGACTTTACCTGCGCCGAGGCGGTTTCATTATAAACCTAGATAGACTTATTTCGGAATAAGAAAACATTCGAGACCGAAAGTAATACTAGGTCACTCCCAAACCTACTTAGCTTAGTAGGCAAGATTTAAAATATCATTATTCATCGACTCGACCTTAACTTCTTCCAAGTTAACCAGTTTTTACTAAATACTAAAGAGCTTATATGGCTTCTAGATACTCTATTATATCTAGACGCTATCGGTCCGCTTAGATAGCATATTAAAGAAGTACTTCTTATAGCGAATCGAGATACTACTTCTATCTATAATAAAGCTAATAGAAAGATTACAGATATTAAGGCTCAGAGAGAAAGGTTAAGCCGGGAGGAAGAGGGCATTAAACATCATCGGGACGAGAACCTAAACAACATCCGAGATTCCATCGAGCGTGACATATTTACAGCCATAAGACGAGCCAAGGACTCTTTGCCGGATATTGGGCTCGCAGATTAGTATAGCGAACATTAATACTAAGGTTATCACGGCTGAGTTATTTAGTATAGATTTAATAAGAACCGTACAACGATCTTACTTATAGATGGAGATTAGCAGAAGATAATAAGACGAAAGTTTTAATATTCTATGCACCCGGAGTCTTAAGCCTTACCGTTAAAGCCGCAAACCGAAGTTATCGTCACCCGGAGTCTTGTAATTTCCCGCTGAAGGCACGGACCGGCGTAATGATCGCCCGACAGTGTTTAAAAAGTCGCTGAAACTCCGCAACATTTTCATTTGAGTTTGGTCCGATGCTACGTTGATCCAAACTCCGCAAGAGTTTCGTTAAAGTTTGACACGATACGACGTTGATACAAACTCCGCTGAGGGCAGATCGACCGCACTACAAACCTTAGGTCTAGGAGATTTACTTTCGGTAGTTGACAAAGGTGATTATACGCGGCAGTTGTTTCGAAGTATAGTCACATGGAAGAGGTCTCAAATCTGGAAAGAATTATAAATCTGACTCGTCGCACCTTCCTCTTGCGCATCGGTCAAGCATCACGAAATCATACAACACATCAGACACATCTATTTGTGCATGTAAGTGAAGACTCTCGGCATATCATAAGCATAGCAACTCATTCTTTTTACAGAGCCAAGGTTTCACCTTGATAGTTGTAACGCTTCAACTGACAAGGTCGAAAGATGTGTGGGGGAAGCACCAGTATCAAGTTTAATCCCGATACAGATATCCCTGCATTAACGGGCAAGGTGATCTTGGTGACCGGGGGCACTAATGGACTAGGAAAAGAATCCATCTTGCAACTAGCGAAGCATGAGCCAGCTGAGATCTGGATGGGAGCCCGCAATGCTGAGAAAGTACAGACGGCCATTAACGACATTCAAGAGAGCGTACCCAAGTCAGTGTCTATTAAGTTCCTCCACATAGACCTGGGATCATTTGCCTCCATCTCCGAGGCCGCAACTGTCTTCAAAAAGCATTCGTTACGTCTGGACATTCTGATGCTAAACGCTGGCATCATGATTACGCCTGCTGGATTAACTGAGGACGGATATGAGATCCAGTTCGGTACCAACCACATGGGCCACGCCCTACTTACCAAGCTATTGCTGCCTATTCTTAGCAGCACAGCCGCCCTGCCAGACTCCGACGTCCGCGTCGTTGTACTCTCATCGGAAGCCTATACTATGGCAACAAGCTAGGGCATTACATGGGAGACACTGAAAATACAAGCCAATGGTATCACGACCCGCGCTCGCTACGGATAAAGTAAATTGGCCAACATTCTTTACGCGCGGGAGCTCACCAAGCGGCATCCCCAGATCAAAGCGGTCTCTGTTCACCCCGGTATGGTAAAGACGAACTTGGGTAACGAATCAGCCAGCAAGAGCCTTCTACTAAGAACCGCTTTAAATGTTGCGAGGGCAGTCGTTGGCGTCGACGTCGCTACTGGAGCTATTACCCAGCTATGGGCAGCAATGGGGAAAGATGTCAAGGCCGGAGAGTACTATGAGCCTATCGGGGTCACGGGTCGTGGTAGCGAGTGGGCTGCTGATGAAGAATTGGGTGATAAGTTGTGGGAATGGACTCAGAATCAGATTGAGGGTTATTAAGTGCAGGAGGTATAAGTACTCTGTAATAGTAACTTCTGATTCTTTTTTAAAGGACTGTGAGAGTTACTAAAATCTACCTTGGAAAGAATTACTATCATGAGTCATACAGTAAGACAGGGTTAGAGAAAAGGCTGACACAGTGAGGAGGAAAATGTTGTTCGGTGTGTAACGCTGAGTAATTGGCAGTCAGGTTGTGGGTGATGGGTTATTGAGCTTTGAGATAAGCAAATACTCAACAGACTCAAACTCCAGGACTCGTCAATTCTACTGTACTAGCTACTCTAACTGACTACTATGGTAGCATATCTAGGTATGGTAGATGCCCCACTTCATTGGCTGTGTCGCGGCCGTATTGCCAGCACAATCCACCTTACCAGACGCACCGACCTTACCATTCTTACTAAAGTTCTCAATAGCGTAATTGACATATCGGGTAACGTCCCCTGCACCGACATGGAAGTTGATATTTCCATTAAGATTTCTCGCCTCAACTCCAAAGGCGCAGGTACCGTAGTGGCCCAGCTCCTTATGCTGAAGAAACGCTGTCTCTGGATTCCATTTTTTCTTGGCATCTCCTTCCCATTGTTTGATCATCATCTTGCAGTCTGATACCAACGGAGATGCGCTGCTTGTGTCGTCCTGGAAGCTCGACTCTTCACAAGACTCCTGTCCTGGAGGGATGTCGCATGGGTAGAAGTCGCTGGAGCCCTTGGAGGTCGTATCCCACGACTGATATGCGCGTTCGGGGCTGCATACTGGAAGGCGCATGATGCCGGGCGTAGTGATATCGAGTTTAAAGAGATCGTCTATGTTAAGGTCGCTAGCGACTGGGTCTAGAGGGTATGCCATGTTCTTCTTTCCGTTCTGGTTGTAAGTGCGAACGGAGCTGTATCCCTTTGGTTAGTCACAGAATTCGCAGCAACGAGAAAAGTTGAGTGACTTACCCGACGATGAGATCCTTTGTCGTGATGCCCCCAAAACCGGTCCCGTTCAGACTTGATAGACCCGGGGGAGCAATGAACTTGTTTTTTGTGCAAATCTTGTCGCAACTACCATTCGTATGACAATCATTTTGACACCCTCCAATGTCGTCTTCTTTCGGGTAGACCAAGTAGTAACGTCGTCCGTCGTAGCAGGTGCTGGTGGCATCCATCGCCTCCTTGGTCACGTAGTCCTTGACAGGGTCTTCCTCGTAACAGTTGTAACCTGAGTCAAGAACAAAAGCATACGTCTCAGAGATTCTCCATACTGCAGGAATGGTAAATCCATAGAACGACTTTTCAATGTGGTTAGTCATGTCGAAGTTGCTCATGTCGACACCCTCTCCGTCGCTCGACGCGGAACCACGAGTGCCGTCTTCAATCATTTTGCCATCTGAAATTATGTCCCACAGTAGATTGATTGATTTGGAAGAGCCATCGAAAAGCTCGTGTACTGAAGCATTGGCGAGCTTTTGCCACCCGACGAGCACCTGGCCCATGTAGGTCTTGAAACTGTCTCGCTTCTCAACTGACCATTTAAGGCTGAGAATCGCGTTAGTACTTAGCATTACTTTGGTGCAGGATGACCGAGAACTTACTCATCATCATCACCACCCATCAGATCTTTCGCCAGAGTTGTGCTTTGTCCAATCATAGTCATCGTCGTGTCCTTGGCATTGTCGAGGGTATTAGGATTGGCCTTGAAGTAGGAAAGCTGGCGAAGGTATGAATTGAAGAAGGGACTGATAAATGTTATGTTAGCTAGGGTGGGAGTGCTGATGGATATGTGCAGAGACTTACGCGGCAACTGAAGAAGCGCCCCAGGTGAGAAGATCGATCAGAACAAGCTCCCATTTTGTGTCTTTGGGGTCTGGAATTGGTGCAAACTTGTTGCCAAAATCGTCGAGCGAGAAGGAGATAATAGTACCCGCATGAGACACTGCATCGTGGTAGGACCTGTACATTTCGTGGATCTTGGCCAAGGAATTCCAGATGAACATTCCCGCAGGTCCTGACAAATCCCCGTTCATCGCCGGGGTACATCCTTCCCCACGATCGCAGATCGAGGCCATCATCTTTTGGCAATAGGGCCTTGTCTCGATTCTGAGATTCACGGTGATTGACTCGGAGAATGTGTAATTTCTCGTTGTATCCAACGTCTTGTAGATCTTGATCAGATCCCTCCAGGCACCATTGGTTCCCACCATCCTCCACCGTTCAGGTGCTGTGTATTGCTTGATGTCGCGGATGGCTGGTGTCATGCAGTCTATGTCCGTCCAGTTGCCAGTCCTAGCGCTGTCCAGCTTGGGGTCTTCACCGTTTCCGACGTCTTCTTTGAAGATAGCCCAGGACTTGGAGGGCTTGGGGACATCATTGTACTTCTGCAGATCGACGGCCCAGTCAGTGGTGCCACCCATGCCAAACGCCTTGTACACGGCCTCGCGAGCCATCTTGGTGCTGGGGCTCATATAAGACACCCATTCGGTGTCGTCATATATGAGAATGTCGCTGTGGCTTGTTGAGTCAACGTAGTGTTTGACAACGCGGCTTTTGTCCTTGAGAATCTCATCAATCTCAGCATCAGCAATATAACCGGCTTGACCGGTACATTTGCCCTCCTTTGCGTCCGAATGTATCTTACTGCCACTGTAGAAGCAGTCTGGACCGTAGCAACCAGCCGAGGCCATCTTGAACGACCGCCCATAGCTTGTGACACCCACAATGACCTTGTTGCTTGCGACACCTGCCTTGGTAATCATGGCTAGCGAGTATTGAGTCTCAGTGAGATTGACCTGACTGCGAAGGCAGTTGCCGAGTGCACAACCTTCCTGCGAGAAGGAGTTCTCCGTGTCCCACTGCCCATGGAGATCGTATGTCATGTAGACGATATAATCCACAACCTTGCCAATGTCCTTGATAGGGTATTGCTTCAAGTACCAGTAAGAAGAAGGCGCAGCGATAGATACCGACTTGCCCTTCAAGAGGTTCTTCAACACGACGAGGAAAGCGAGATAGTTCTTTCCTTCGTCTTTCTCAGCTGGCGGGATGTCAGGGATATCCGGCGCCCCAGGGTACTCCCAGTCAATGTCGACACCGTCGAGGTTATTATTAACAATGAAGGCGGCAATCTTGTTGGCCATCTTGAGGCGATTTGCGGGTTTGACACCCTCGCGAAAGATAAAATAAGTAGCAGGAAGGGCTGAAAAGTCCCAACCACCAAATGAAAGGATCCTTTTGACGCCTTTCAACCTTATGAAGGTTTTGAACTGATACTGAGAGAGCTTATCGCCCACCTCGACATCGTAATCCTTGGTCAGAGTGCCGAACGCAAAGTGCAAGTGCGTATACTTTGACGTATCGATCTGAGAGGCATCTTGGTATAGACAAGGTCGACCCATACCGTAACCCTGAAAGTATCCAATCTTGATTCCACCACCACCACCGCTGTTGACAATCTTGGTACCACAGTTGGAGATGCAACCGTTGGTGCCCTCTTTAGCAGTTCCAGGGGCACCGGTATTCGTATCAGTGCAAAACTCCTTGGTGATGCCACATTGGCCCCAGATATTACAACAGGCATTAAGAGGGCAAGGGTTGAGGTCAGAGAGATCGGTGGTATCACCAGTCTTCTTGGTTCCTGGCTTTTGCGGACCACACTGGGCATTGGCGATTTCGTCAGGGAACGGGGGAGTACCTTCACTCAAACACATGACAGTTTGGTAGAATAGTCTCTTACATCCAGCCCAACCCCATGTCTTCTTGTTGAACTTTTCAAGGTCATCAACCTTCAGACCATTCTCGACAGCGATACTTGCACAGTTATCACCCTTGTCAACCTTGTAGGCATGGCAAGAACCGTCTCTATTCTTGGACGGTCGGAGGTCAGGAAGGGCTCCTTGTGAGCAGCACACGTGTTGCTTAGGCACCAGCTCAGCACAGAACTTGGAGCCTGGATTGTACTTGGTAAAATCGCTGGCTGAGATGCCGCATCTCGATGCCAGTTTGGCGCAACTGTCCCCAGATTCGACTCGGGTGGTTCTGCACTCGGCACGGACATGGAGATGTTGGTGGCGTCGGCCATGCTCACTGCTTGCAGAGACGGACTTCGCTGGCCTGGTAGAGTTCTTGACGTCGGTCAAGACGTCTAGCGGTTTGGTGTACAAAGCCTGACCGGTCATATTTGTAGATTCCGGAAAGGACAGGCAGGTTCCGTTGGCCCACGACTGAACAGCGTTCTGAAGGGAAGCAAAGGTTCCGTTACTTGTCACCATCAGACCAAATGAATGCGCACTGCCAGCATCTGGAATGCAGAGTTGCATAGCCAAAGTGGATCCAGTGATATTCAAGTTGTCGAGTGTGTTCTCCAAGATGGTGAGTGCAGAAGAGCCAATAAGTCGGCTCTCGAGGCTTTCGCCAACATATAGACCGAGAGTGGCTTGTCCAGACTGAGCAAACATGATAGCAGGCCCATCTGCTGCACCGTGTCCATGAGTCAGGTAGCGGCGAGCTTGCCTGGTGATGGAACGGATTCCAGCAGCAGCCAGTCCATGCCCGTCCTTATACCAGCCAATCTCATAATTGACATTGACGGGAGAAGAAGCAGAGGCTTGAACGGTCGTCGAGTTTGGCAGAAGTGAAAAGTCCGGGCCAAATGATATGCAGGCATGAATGCGATGAGTAGAGTCTTCATCGATTGGATCAAAAAGGGAGAAGGCATAGAACATGGTTTCCTGACACTTGCTGAGCTGTGCGAGATTCTGATACACGGACCAGTTGCCCGGCTCGGGCCCAGAAATGCTGCACCGCTCCGGGCAAACATCGTGGTTCAGGTAGTAAGGGCTAGCTCCTAGTCTGTTTGCTCCCAAGGCAGTGGCAAGGCTGACAAACGTCAAGAGTAGTGCGGCCACAGGCCATGTTGAAATCAACATGGTCAATGCAGCTCAGCGTGACAAAATAACAAAGAAAAAGTATAAAAAAGAATGAATTGTAATTAACGATCGGATATGTAAGGAATGACTGTAGTTGCTGATGGTGAAATATTTGCAGCTGCTGGAAAGATACCATTTATAGGAACTATTTCCTTTGAGAGACTAGAGAAATAAATCCTCCGACAACTTTTTGAAAGGAAAGACCCTTTCGTTTGCATGACCTGACTTACCTAGTTCTGCCTCGGAGTTCAAAATACCGCTCGGCCTCGCCCAGGATGATTTACATCCGCACGGCACGAGAGATTAATTCCTCTCCTTTGTTACGTTACAACATGCTACCACGAGTAGATGGGCCAATCAAGTCCAGATGGCTCTTTATAGCCACGGCCATTTGCAAGATACAGCCGCATTGTCCGGCTTGGCTCGCCATCGAAGTGAAGTGTTGGTTGTTGGTTGTTGGTTGTTGGTTGTCGGTTCGGACGTAATAGAGTGATATTCAAAAGATCCTTTTACCTTCAGTGTTATTGTGGGTAGGCGGTCCGTTGCCAGTATGGGATGTTGTCTCCACGTACGTTGCACATCCCGGGCAAATGAACATGGGCCAAGCTTAGGCTGATGTACAAGCTTGGTGGGGGCTTTCCAAATACGTGATACGCCAAGAAACAATCAGATCAGGAGAAATGGTCTGGCCCTGAGGTCTGTTGGCTGACTTGAGCATGCCAGGTACGAATGCAACGGTACAAAATGAGGCATTGTTGGTTGAATAACCATGCCCTGCTTAGTGCTTTATTGAGAGAATAGACAGGTTTTATCACATCATTAAACTACTATGCTAGGTATGAGCCAGAGAGAAGAGCACTGAGTGATATTACAGCATGTAGGCTAGAGCTCCCACTAAGACTGCTAAACAAGTGGTTCCTCCAAAAACAATTCGCAATCCCATACTCTCTTCGTCTTTCCATGTTTCACAATCAATTCCGTCAGGTCGTTCTGTGTAGTTGATGTTGCCTCTACATGTCCAAGAAGAAACTTCGGCGGCGATGCTTGATGTAGCCGTAGGGACCATCGCGACACACTTGTCCGCCCAAGTTGCTAGAGGGTCGAGTCGGCTTGCTAGAGCGTCGAGTAAGCAGACCTCTTCAACCAATCCATCGGCGCGAGGATCAGATTGAGGGACTTTGACCGTGTCCTGGACCTTGACGGTAAGTGCAGGTGGAGATGAACAGTTTTTGCTGTTAGTCGCAGCAACGAGGTCGACCTGTTTCGAAGGACCCTTTGTAGTGAATGTAATATTGGCCTTGGCATGGTAGGTCCCAATGGTGTATGTATTGTTGTAGGTGCGATCGGGGTCCTCGTAGCAAGTGAAGAAGCCAAGAACGAGCGTTATAAGCCATTTGCCTTCATTAGCGAACTCCCGATGGTAATTCGCTTCAAACTGAAGGTCATAAGTGGCTGAGAGATTAGTAGACCGAGGTCTGACCCTGCCTTGAAGAATATTTTGGCTAGTATTACTGTAATTGTAGACGTCGTAGATAAGATAAGGTTGCAGAATAGGAACAAGTTCGGGGTTTTGGTAAGAGAAAACGAAAGGCATCACCAAAGAGGGATTGATAGTCGTCTCATTGCTTGGAAAGACCATACCGAACTCCATGGTGCCTGTAGAATTATGTTGCTGTTCCTCGGTAGCCCCGCTGGAGAAGCCGAGGAGGAAGAACCAACACGCCAAGGAAAAGAGGCAACGCATGTTGGAAACGAGTGAGGATGTTGAGTGAGAATGCGCGCAGGAACAATTTAGTTTACAAGGGCCTGAGCGACTTCTTGTAGTGAATGGGATCCACGGCCCTGCGTCCGTCAGGGCACATGACCAACGTGTGTACAGTATTGCCCCGTACCTGCATGGCCGTGTTTCCGTCTTGGTAGTTGTTGGTTGACAGATATCAGTCAATGCACCATGTAAAGTAGTCCTTGTAGCGGGGCCCTGCAGGGATACGAGAACCCCTGGAACAAAGTAGCACATGCAACCATGGATATTCGGCTTTTGCCGTGAATCAGGACCATGGGGTTACTGGACAAGTAAGGATCGGCAGACAACGTGACTCCTCATACGTTAAAACTCATTAGCGAAAACCCAGAAGAGAGTGCTCGGCTACAGCGCCAAGACTGCATCACCGTACCCAGCCTTCAAAGGTTCCCGATATTTAATTTCTGGATTTTTTTCCCGTAACGGCAAAATCCCCATTGGAGAAAAAGAGGGTTTTAAACTGGGGAAGGCTGGGGCTAGACTCGCCACTCGGACAAGCATAATATTAACATTTGGGGCCGTTGCGGCCAACCCCAGACAGCCACTGGCTCGGCCCGTCGGAACATCCTCAACTAGTAGCGGAATGCTTGCTAACTGACCGTTCTCGGCCGAGCCCAAGAGGGAGAGCCAACAGCCTCAACTATGCTCCGCTAACAGGGTCTATTACAAGAGTTCTTGGAGAGGAAGGTGTTGCTCTTGCTCGCCGATGAGGCACAGAATTTTGAACGACCAACGGTAGACACTATCACGAGATTGAGGGACTTTCAATCGAACAATTCGAAGTAAAGAAACATATAAAATGAGCCGTGACCGGTCCTAGGTAGATACTGAACACCATCCAACCATCCTCTGCACTCAGTCTCCCTTCCTTCTCATCAATCTTCCAAGCCGGCGAGATGCATCTCACAACACTTTTGGCTGTGAGCCTTCTCCCACAACTTCCCTATGCCCGTTCTATTCCCGCGCGCCGAGCTGTTAATTGTGTATTCGATACCTCTCCTGACAGTAGGGCGACATGCGCAACCTTTGCCGAGGCCTGGGGCGTCTCTGAGGAGGATCTCAAGGCATTGAACCCTGGTATCAAGTGCCCAAACCTCGATACGGAAGGATCCTACTGTGTGATTGGGTCTGTTACCGATGGTGATGATGAGCCTTCACCTACCGCCGTTGGTCCTAAAAGCACAGTTCCTGCTTCTACCAAGGTGACTTCGGTCATCAAGACAACAGCTACCCCTGTCAAACCCACCGTTACCCAGCAGCCCTCTACTACCAAGCAGCCTTCTGGCAATGGTATCAAAACCCCAGACGCTATCCAGGAAGGCATGGTGACCAACTGCAACAAGTTCCACTATGTTTCGCCTACAACCAGTTGTCAGGGTATTCTCAACTATAACAAGATCTCCCTTGCCGACTTTTTCAAGTGGAATCCCGCTGTCGGCAAAGACTGCAGTGGACTCTGGGCTGACACCAACGCATGCGTCGGTGTCATCGGCTCCACCCCTTCTCTGACTACGACCACCAAGCCTAAGCCCGTAACAACTACTACCAAGGGCAATGGGATCAAAACGCCAGAGGCCATTCAAGAGGGCATGGTGCCCAATTGTAACAAGTGGCACTTTGTCGGAGACAAGACTACCTGCCAAGGCATTATTGACTATAACAAGATCTCCCTTGCCGACTTTATCAAGTGGAATCCTGCTGTTGGTAAAGACTGCAGCCAGCTCTGGAAGGGCACAAGCGCATGTGTCGGTGTCATTGGCTCTACCCCATCTCCGACCACAGCCGTCAAGCCAAGCCCAACTGTCACTACTCCTGCGAATGGAATAAAGACGCCTTTGCCTATCCAGGACGGTATGGTGTCCAACTGCAACAAGTGGCACTTCGTCAAGGATACAACTACCTGCCAAGGCATTGTTGACTACAACAATATTACCCTTGCCGACTTTATCAAGTGGAATCCCGCCGTCGGCAAAGACTGCAGCGGGCTCTGGAAGGGCACTAATGCCTGTGTTGGCGTGGTGGGCTCCAAGCCACAGCCCACCGCAACGGCTCCCAGCAACGGAGTCAAGACACCTCTGCCTATTCAGGAGGGTATGGTCAAGAACTGTGTCAAGTTTCACTACATCAGCTCTTCGACTACATGCCAGGCCCTTCTGAAATACGACAAGATCACAATGGAGCAGTTCTTCAAGTGGAACCCAGCAGTCAAGAAGGATTGCAGCGGTTTGTGGAAGGACACTAATGCTTGTGTCGGTGTTAAATAAGCTGGTTCAGTGACTTTACTTTGTAGTTTAGCAGGCCTTGACCATTGCGGTCTGAGGCCAAGCTTTTTAAAGTATAGGCTGCGTGGTGTTAGGGGCCAGAAGGGTCAATGGGAAATTTTCATTCTTATACAACCCGGCTTCTATAGTATATAATTTTGAAGACTTTATAAGAAGTATTGAACCATGAAACATGAAGTATTGGATATTAGATTTGTATTGTAGCTTATTCCCGATTCCTGAATTAGCTGGGATTGGACCGAGGATCGTCCGAAGCTAGTGAGTCTCTGGTTGACCCTCCGGTCTCTCGATACGAATCATCCTTCCAACTGATACTGAGTACCTAAGGAATTAATTCTAACTACAGCAAGCCTATAACACAATCTAGGTATATAGTCCATGGGGCAGTCTCCATAGATATCTATTACCTGTCTTTTTTCAGAAGTAAATAATATTAGATGACTATTGCAATTACAGTTACATCAACTGGAACCGACTACGAAATGAACTTATTCGTTTTAACTACATAGTGGTACAGAGGAAGGTTGCTAGTGAATATATGGAGAGAATGTCTCCGAAGAATAAAATAGACTACATGAGTGTATCAATGTATGTGATCACCCCCAATACAAATGCCAAACAAGTTACTCCTCCTGCAGCAATTCGGAACCCAGCACTCTCCTGACTTTCCTTTGAAGAACCACGATCCACTCCCTTTGGGTCATCTTTGTGCGAGTCACTGTGCGAAGAAGTCATGCTGGCATCAATGCTTGACACGGCTGCAGGCTCAAGAGTGACGGCGCAGCGGTCTTCGTCGTTTGGCGGAGCAATGAAGCTGTGACCGCCTGACTCTAGTGGAAGATCACGGAAGGCGCATGTATCGCCTTGGAAGTCAGCATCTTTCGGTGCTGTCGTTGTGCCTGTAGCGTTGATAGTGAGTCCAGCAGGAAGCGGGCAAATCTGGTGCTTGGTCGCGGCACCAAGGTCGACTTGTTTTAAAGGGCCTTTTGTGGTAAAATCAACAAGTGTGACAACAGCGAGGTCTCTTTGCAGGGTCATTATTTCCTCCCGCGACCCCTTAGCCGGTTGGAGAACACAGTATGCGTAATCAAGGGTAACGAGTATGCTCCACTTGCCCTCAGTGTTGAAAGGATGCTCATAAGCATTGAACTCGATGTACGGATCGCTGGTAGACTCGTTGACCGAAGGGAGCGCGATCGTCTCATTGATTATAGGATTCGTGTATTCGCCGTAGTTGTAGACCTGATATGACAGCAGAGGCTCAAAGATTGGTATCATCCCCGGGTTCCCAATGGAGATGACGATGGGGAATACTGGCGATGGGTTGTATGTCCCATTGCGTGGGAAA
The DNA here is from genome assembly GCA_900312805.1 of Fusarium torulosum. NCBI lineage: Eukaryota > Fungi > Ascomycota > Sordariomycetes > Hypocreales > Nectriaceae > Fusarium > Fusarium torulosum. The sequence continues at coordinate 28,385 of ONZP01000678.1, forward strand.
GCCAAGTCAACTTCCAAAGCGCTGCTGTTCATGGATCGCTCTCCAGCTACTCCTTTCCATAGTGTGATAAACCAACAAGCCAAGGAGGCGTAGTAGAGTGGAGAAAGACGCATGTTCGAAATTTCCGTGGAAGTGTGTTGAAGATGATGCCTTCCAAAAAATGAGGACTTGAACGGGTTCTTGTAGCCAGAGAAGCCCAGGCCAAAAAAAGGGTCCGTCCGTTTGAGTTGACCCTGGTGAAATCAATGTCCCTGCAGGGCCGTGTTGCCGGCTTAGTAGTTGTTGGTCGATAAATGTTATAATAACCGAGGGCTTGGCTATGCAGGGGTTCTACTTATTATTATGGAGATTTCATGCTCAAACGGCAACTGGAACATTTCTACCAGGATTGTTCCCCGGCTAAACTCACGACTCATTTCGGGCGATCAGCCGTGCCATTGTGAGTCGCCATTGCCTTATGCACAAACGTCGTCGACTGGCTAATGGAATCATACCACCAACAGTATCCTAGCAACAGCGCAAGACTGAGGTTCTAAGCCTTAAATAATACAATTCGGAACCTACTGTACCAATGCTGAACTAAAACGCATCGCATTGTTCACTTTTCGTCCGTGCCAACCTAGACTACCCTTGATTTTTACCGTTCTTCCGAAAAATCACCCCTAACTCTAGTAGGCAAATGCGACTTAGGTCTATATAGTTCCCTGGTCTGAAAAGCATAAAAAATAAAGTTTTGTTCTTTTTGAATTAATATTGCTGTCGCGACATGTCATGGTATGTTGCAATAGAGTGACTCTTGATCAAGCGTTACATTTCCTATTATAGAGTAGTGTACTTCATCCGTCAAGCGCTACATTTCCTAACATGGCTAGCGCTCCCAAAACGCGTCGCGCTTCCGTCAGCTGAACCTGGTCCAGTTCAACAACTTGACCACTCCAGACTTTAACAACAATATTCATTACCATCGTTTACTGACGTCTATCATCTCAGGACAATCTGGCGACGGTCTCTTTCAGTGTCTGTTGAATATTCTTCTTTAGTATTCTAGCCGGTAACGGGGCCCATTACAGACTTTAACCCAATCAAAGGCCTGGAGATCTACATGGATCTTTAATACCAGTAACTGGCCCCGTTCATGTTCAGTTCGTGTTTACCAGATCGCGAGATGGGGTCCGTTCTATCACACGGTGATCCGTCCCAACCATGTTGAGTTGATCGCGTGTAGACAAGAACCGATCATAGATAACTAGCTAGCTTAATTTCGATTCTGATCCGTTATTGACTACCGCGCCTTTTATCTTTGACTAACGATTTAGCATCCAAACACAACCGAAAACCAACAACCTAAACCCTTTATTAATCCATCCATGCATTACTGGTATCTAGTCAGATAGAAATATTATAGGTTAAGGAATTTTTAACCAACTCACTTAGATAACCAACTCACTTATCACATAGGTTATCACTAAGAGTATATATTATAATATAGATAACATAGACGATAAGCGAGCAGGAAAGTATACTATATACATAACGGAATAATTTCCTAAGGGATAAACTAGTCCGATATGGGGTTTATATTAATAGTATTATAAGATACAACCTAAGTATAGCAAAGATATATTATATC
>ONZP01000682.1:0-22839 GCA_900312805.1 Fusarium torulosum
ATAGCGATCTTGTCGCTAGAGGAGGAACTTATGCCAGGCTGGTACAAGCACAGGATCTTTCAACTGACAACAGTGATGAAACATCCGACACAAGCTCTGAAGAAGCGGATGAGGATCTTATTCTTGCGCCCACGAATACACTGCACAAGCGTCAAAACGAGACCGACAGACTCTTTGCCAGAAGCGACCACCAGAACTATGATCTACACAAAGGCACTGGTATCTTCAGAACCGTTTTAAAACTTGTCAGATCAGTTCCGGAGATCAGATCGTGGATTCTTCTCGTGGCAGCTACATCCATCGTTGGGGGTAAGTCTCCCATCCTCGCCTCTGGAGGACAGGCTCTGACCTCCATTTAGCTGGCGTTTACCCGGGCCAAACAATTCTTCTTGGTCGAATTATGGATGTGTTTAAAGCAGATGACATGCAGAAGAAGGGTAACTACTTGGTACTCATGTTCTTTGTACTGGCACTTGGATTGATCGTCGTCTACGGTATACTTGGCTGGGCCACCAATGTCGTTTGTCAGGTATGCTCCCTCAAAGCTCACCCTCACCTAGCATGGTGTTAATTCGGATCTAGACATTTGCTGAAAGAATTCGCAACGATATGTTTTCTTCAATAATCCAACAAGACCTTGCTTTCTTCGATCGTCCGGAAAATACAGTTGGCGCACTGACCAGCAGAATCGACTCGTATGCCCAGGCCATCTTTGAGCTCATGGGGTTCACGATTGCTATCATCGCAATGGCATTAGTGTCAGTCTTTGTCTGTGGTATCCTATCCATCGCCTTCTCCTGGAAACTCGGACTCGTGGGTGTATTCGCCGGAATTCCTCCAATGATCCTAGGCGGTTATGCGAGAATACGTCTCGAAACCAGGATGGATGCCGACATGGATGCAAAGTTTTCCAAGAGTGCTTCTCTTGCTTCTGAGACGGTTACCGCTATAAGAACAGTCTCGTCACTTGCTATCGAAGAGGACGTGCTTCAGAGGTATACTTCCGAACTTGATACAGCCATTCGCGGATCTAGAAGCTCTCTGTTCCAGATCATGCTTTGGTTCTCACTGACACAGTCGATCGAGTATCTCATCCTGGCTTTGGGATTCTGGTACGGCTCTAAGCTTGTTTCTGAGAATCAGATCACCTTCTATCAGTTCTTCGTCTCCTTTATGGGAGTATACTTTTCTGGTCAAGGAGCAGGTCAGATGTTTAGCTTTGCAAGCAGTAAGTTTCTCAGGGACTTTACATACTACGCACCTGCATGGATTACCTTGTATATCCGAAATAGCACATTTCTTTTTAGTTTCTGCCATATCTTAAGAGTCTTCATTACTGACCATTCTTAAAGGTTTCACCAAGGCGAACTCGGCTGCCAACTACTTCTTTTGGCTTCGTGATCTCGAACCCACCATTCAAGAGACAGGTGACAATATTGACAAGGGTCCTTCTGACGCTTGCAAATCTTACGACTTGAGAGATCTCGAGTTCTCATACCCTCTTGCCCCTAGGAACCGTGTGTTGAAGGGCCTGTCCCTCAAGGTGAGCCTTCCACACATACCCATTGCTGTATTAGGTCTCACATAGAAAAAGATCGAACCTGGCCAATTTGTGGCATTTGTCGGAGCATCAGGTAAGTTCTTCTCCTACTATCAAACAGCGTTGATCTAACTTCATTTCCAGGATGCGGAAAAAGCACCATGGTCTCTATCCTCGAACGCTTCTACGATCCTACAAACGGTACAATCACCATCGATGACATGGCTTCATTAGCAGACCTCAATCCTCGGTTGTATCGTGCACACGTGTCTCTCGTTCAACAAGAGCCAACACTCTTCCCAACAAGCATTCGCGAGAACATTGCCATGGGCGTTGATCAAGTGCAAAGCAGCCCAGGTGACGATGCAGTGAGTGATAAGATGATCGAGGCTGCTTGCCGAGCCGCCAACGCCTGGGACTTTGTCAGTTCCTTGCCAGATGGTCTAGGCACGCCTTGCGGAACAGGCGGTAGTCAACTGTCTGGCGGTCAAAGGCAACGTATCGCTATTGCCAGGGCTTTAATCCGCAACCTCAATGTCATCCTTCTCGACGAGGCTACTAGCGCTTTGGATACAGAGTCTGAAAAAGTTATTCAGGCTGCTCTGATGGAAGCTGCTACACCCGGAAATAGGATTACCATCGCTGTGGCTCATCGATTGTCTACGATCCGACACGCCGACCGTATTTTTGTGTTCATTGGCGGTCGCATTGCGGAAGCGGGCTCACACGTGGAATTGATTGCTCAGGGTGGACTATATAAGAAGATGTGTGAGTCTCAGAGCTTAGATACATTAGCTGGTTGAGAGAGTCCAGACGTAGACCGTTGGGTTCCATCTACTTTTTGAGAATATTTTAGATAATACTGTTTTAGACTTGGAGTTATGATTAAGAAGATTGTTATTGGTGCCAAAATTGTCTATCACAAATCCAGAGAAACCTCGTTTAGTAGATAGGAGTGGATTGGTGACAGGCGTTGTCATAGACAGCTGTACGTGAAAGACCTCGCGGTAAAGCGAGGGGAAAAGCTCCCTCATAGGCTATATCGCCCACTACTATTGAATCCGGATTCCGGCAAAGTTTGTAGTTTGTGGAGGAAGCGGGTCCAAAATGCTACTACTGTACCAATTACCACTGGTAATAGGCCCATTACCAACTTTTGCGGCCTGTGCACCTTCCCCTTTCGGATCTTTCAGGAGCTTAGGTCAATACAAGAATATTTGGTCCGTATGCCCTCTCCAACCAAACTTCCTAAGACCTCAACGCTAATACCCTATTACCACAAATAGGAAGTATCTTTTATATTGCAAAAGGATACGCCAGAAACTCAATTATAATAAATATAATTTGGGAGCTTTACCGCCATACCTCTAATTTACATAGTCTTATAAGACCTTAAACCGCAATACGGCATCCATTCCACTTAGTGTCCATCATTAACGCTTTTTTCACCTGCATCATCCTCTTACTAACGGAATCGGTCACGAGACAAACAGGGTATCATGTCCGACGATGCAGTGCTTTCACGGGTCAATCTCTCCATTGACTTCCATGCTCGAGTGCTCATATGTTGCCACGACGTATGCCGCGTTGCCCTTTCTCCCAGCCCTAACCCTGTATTCTCTTTGCAGTCTACCTAACCGATGTTTTTAGAGTTTATCGCTTGCAGGGATTACTCTTTCTCCCAATCAAAAATCGTAAAATTAATACAGCTAGATGGAGACGAATTATAAAAATGAGAATAATAGGTAAAGTCTGGTAAAAATAGTTTATTATACTATAACTTAAACCATCTGATCAATTGAAACTGCTCACTATACTCTTCTCCGGAGGTCTCAATAACTACTTGATATGTTCTTGCATTATGCCCGGCCTTTCCGCCGAACACCCGACCGCGCCGACCTTCCTTAACCACCACTTCTCAACGATTCAGCCACTACCTGCGTATCAACATTTATCTGATCAATTACCTCCATTGCTTCCTATACTGTTATTGACCCTCCTTTCTGCAATCTAGTTCTTTTTGCTCTTCGGCGCCGGCCCACTATCTCATTCTGTTATTTAAGATGGTTAAGATGTTTAAGCCTAGCCTCAACTAAGGCTAGCCTATGTATAACTATGCTTGTTCCCTTCTCAAAACGCCAAAATGTAAATAAGGTTGGGTATCTTGTGCTTGTAACAATGCTTCATCTGACAGATAGCTTCATCGCGAAATCCTTTGAGTTGGTTCTGACCGATTGTCGTTGACCACTGAGAGTTCGCAGTCGTCCAAAGACTTGATGTCAAAGGTCATGTTCCGAGAGAGAGGTGCCTTGATGTACAGGGTGGCGCTCGATCAGAGTGTTGCATATCAAGCTGACGGTAGTAGCAAGCTCTCGAAAGACTGGGAGACAACCTGAGGTAGAGTCAGTGTCAAAGACATGTCAAGCCCAGTCACGAAGAATCACAAGAAAAGAATATCGACTTCCGTGATAACTGGGTTCAATGAGGATGGGCATATCGCAATCCGTATTGTAGCACTCGAGAAGACAAGGGTCACCAGAATGTGAGTGAAAGTCTTTGGTCACTGGATCAAGAATCAGTTACTGGCTCTGGGTCATCTGCGTTTCTGTTGGCGCGCCAGTAGCGATGCGGTGTTGAGGGGCGACCTCATTCCAGCAAGTGAGCAGAGAGACATATGGTTCCGCGCCAGCCGGGCACTAACAACAGCCGCTCACTACGACAAACGAGTTTTATCGCGCCACCAAAACTTTCAAGGCGCAACGCCGACGTGCCTACTAGATATAAACCCTACAGCTCAATCGAAACACATAGAATACTCCTTTTCACTTGAATCTGGAGCAGGAAAAATAATACAGAAGACTCGCGTATAGTATACAACTCAAAATCTAGTCTTTCAAGTTATTCCATTCGCTTTTCCATTCTTTGCTAGCCGATCCTACCCAGTCATGCCATTTTTGCGCATTATCCCATATCTTGCGATTATCTCTGCTGAACACCTCAACGAAAGGTGATACATTGGACAGCAGAAGCTTTCCGTCATAGTTACTGGGACAATCAGTTGACCAGGATGGATCCTGCGTGCTGTCGTGGTAGCACCATGTGCAGAGGTTTCCATCTTCGTGGAATCGCAGAGAGTATCCTTGGTTCGCTTTACGTAGGTTGGTTTGCCACTCGATTTTCCAGTCCGGCTGATCCTTTCGCGTATAAACAACAAAGTTGCCGTCGAGGTGGAACCAGAATGATATGTTGTTGTCAAAGGACAGAAATGGCTGTGAGTCGCTTGGCGTAACCATAAGTTGGTTGCATTCAAATGTGCATGAAAAACCTGAGGTGGTTTAGTAGTGAGGATGAAGAGGAACTGGATTGACCTACGATTTGAGCTCACACCATGGATGAAGGTGATTTGCTTCGGAACGTCCTTCACGCCAGTTTCGTTGGGAAACTTGACGTCGAATTTGGGTGCAGGACTGATTGGCGTGCAGCCAGAAGCACCGGCGCCCTTGGAAGTAACTAACAAAGGCATTTTACGCACTGGTAGGAGATCTACCCAGATCTCAGGAGGAATGAGTGAACTCAGGGCATTCCTGACGCGCCCAGAAGCTTCATCAGGAGAAGACAACGTTTGAACAGTTTGAGACGTCTTGTCCGCTGGGCCTTGAACATCAGAAGCTTCGATCTTTTGGTATTCGCCTTCGGTAGATTTACTCGATGAAGACTCTGCGGATGGGGTCTGTTCCTGCGCTTTGGCTGGTGGAAGCGAGTCATTGTCGAACTTCTCTGGTGGTGTTTTTGACTTGGCTCCATCGATGATGGCTTGCACCACTTCGTTGGAAGAGCTGGTCTCAAATGAACTTTGAGTCAGCAGATGTGGTTGCTTTGAGAGGATATTGATCTGGTGCACAATGAGTATTTGTCGTATCGGTGGTATTTCACACTACTCACGACTGCGACAATCTTGTTCATCTCATTCCGCATCGCGTGGCGGACGGCCACGAGGGTCCTGCTATCAATCGGGATGGGCTTGGCCGTACGCTTTTGGTCCACCTCTTCTGAAGGCCTGTTAGCAAAAAATGCTATCCAGTGATGAGATTGGAAGACATACTGTACTGATCACTGTTGGAGATAATATCCTGAACCTTCTTGATAAGTTGCTTGTACTCCATAAAATTATCGAAAAGGTCTGCCGTATACAAAAGCACAGGTTCGTAATCTAGTGAACACATTGTCTTCTCTGCATTGAATGCATTAAAGCTCCGATTCGCATTGTATTTGGTAAGGATAGCCCTGCAAGTATCAGCCAGTCGTCAGTCATTTGCACCATGGCATTACTTACCAAGTCTTTTGCGGAGTTTTTGCGACAGAGGAGGGGAACGCAGCGGCTGCTTCATAAACCGAGTCGATATTCCAATTTGTCTTTGAATCTTTGATCTGGCCGCCTCCCATCCAACTAACCGAGATTGTCATCTCGGTATCCTTCAGAGCGTCGGACGCAGATGCGGACATGCTGTCGAGCGAGTATGAATCCATGGTGAAGTCTTCGGCTTCGTCCTTTGTCTTGGTCATCGACTTGATGCTGCGCAGGTTAGTCTAGACCTTGTGATTGTGAGCTGTTCTTACGTTCGAATTACGCTGGTGGTCTTGCTTCGGTCGAGACAGCGTATTGATATAATGCTACTAAAATCCCCGCCGTCGATAAAGCCTGGAATTATGAAGATGAGTATACTCCTAAAACATCAATCAATGGGCCATGACATACCAGAGATATAGCAGTCGCCATAAGCGTCGTTGAAAGCCTGCGTCCTGGGCTCAATACCCTCAATCTTCATGAACTCGGCGTCGTTCTTAACCGTCGTAGTCTGGTTAATAACCTGGACAGAAACCACAAGGTTGACATCGGACTCTTTAATCTTATCCTCATCGATGGAGTTGGCGTTGCCGTGAACCTCTATAGTACCCTTCTTGATAGCGGCGCTTTTGGAGATGTTCATATTGCTTACGATATCTGAGAGTTTCTCAACGAATTTGGCAGAGTATTTGACGACTTGTGCAGGATTCTGATCGTGCCCCATGTCTTGCTCTTTGACTTCGACAGCATTGTCGATGCATGTTGTTTGGGTGTAAGAATTGAAGCCCATGCCCTGAGCTTGTCAGATGTTGCGCAGTAGATCTGAGGATCTTACGTACCAAGCGCATGGAGTCATTGTAGGGGGCGAGTAAGAGCGACATTGTGATGATTGGATGTGTTCGTTCTACTGAGTGGGAGGGTCAAGATGAGGAGCGTCAAGTGTCGCTGAAGCTCCAAGTTATACGACAGTAGTGATAGAAAGACAGAGAAGTATGAATTATGCCGTGTTTCCGGGAACAAGCAAAGTAGAGTTTGTGATCAGCGCCAATAGTTGCGGTCAGACCTCTTCATTCTCAGCCCTGGTCGATCTCTGTCACAAGCCGGACATGGCTTGTGTCTTGGGATCTTCCAGCTGAACTTATTTTGGCGCCTGGGATGGAAAGGATTGGCAGCGCTTATTCATGGCGTCCGTAAGCTTGACTCAATATTGTTGCTGGCTTGGATACTATCTAGAGCTAGGCCAATTGTTATGCTTAATTTTCGATTTGTTGAGAACTCAGTCTCAGCCAGTTCCCTGCTCATCACAACACTTTCTAACACCTCTTTGATATGATGTACGTGGAGCCATGGCTTGACGTGGCTGAGATTCTGACGCGATGGGGTCGGTTCCGGCATTTGCCTTGGAATGCCAGCTTCGTGGCATGCATAACTAGAGTCTAGAGCTGCGATCTGCCACGTTTGAAAAACCCAGTCCTGTTAGACTGATCATGTGAAAGGTCCAAGTTGATGAATCGTCCAGTGGTCAAAGATATCTCACAATATCCTCAACCTGTTAGTCACATTCATCCTGTTGCGCAGTCATATCATCTTTGACTCCTTTTCTGACGAAATTTCTCTCAATTGCTATGCATCCACTACAGAAACCGACGCCAGGGAAACCACATTCCCCGACTACCTCTCAGTCTCGTCTCAAACCGCCTGAGGGACACCATGAGGCACCTTCCCAAGAAGTCTCTGAAAAAGTTCACCACCCTGTCAGACATGACTCGGAAGAACATGCAGAGCTGGAGACGGAGGGTCATCACGATGGCCCTAACAAACAACACGTCAAGCTAACTATTGAACCGGCTCATGGGGTTGAGCAAATTCCACCCGAGAAGGAACACCCTGAGCCTCAAGGCCACAAATATGAAGCTGAGCCTGACAAAGACCACAAAGGCGGTAGTGATCCAGAAGAAACCAAACCTCATGATACCCCCGCCGACACACCTCCGCAAAAGACAGAGCACACCAGCCCAGCTACCATTCTTCGCAACAGGCCGTTCTATCTACGCATCATCAGAGCAGATAGAGACAACACTGTTCAAGAAATCATCCTTTCTCAAAGCCTAGACAGTGGGCATTCTGCTGGGGGCCGAATGGATACTACATCGCTTACGCTAGCCGCGTTGCGTAAGCAGATCCATCATATGTATCCTCGCATCGAACAGTTTTGCACCCCTTCTAGGGCAATGATTCATGATGAGTCCATCTCCATTGTCGAGTATCTGGAGCTCGAAGGAGTCAAGGAGAAAATACCTACTACGGGGACGCCGACTCTGGATGTTTATATTCACTCAACCAAACTTGCCGGGCTGGTTAGTCACGTTGTCGACAGCAGCCACTCCTCGCCTGATACAGCCACAGATCCTAAACATGAACAAGGTCCAAAGGAGCGGGATTCCGAAGACGAAGCTCCAAAAGATCAAAAGCTAGGAGACCAAGCTCCAAAGGACGAAGGAGCAAAAGACCAAGACCACGACCCAAAGGCAGCTCCTATTCCTGCCCAAGACACACAAGACGAAACCACCAACACTCACGATGCTGAAACTCTCAAAGCAGCTCCTGATTTGCAGAGCCAGATCGACCCCTCCAAGCTTGAAGTCACTGTCACGTCTTCAAAGCCTGGTGCTGGAGATCTTAGTGAGACACAGTGGGCTACTGTCTTGCGCAACTGCGCTGTCTTTTACGGATGGATTATAGATCATCGTACCAATCGTGTTACGAGGGCTCCCAAGCCTGCGTTTCAGCTTCGTTCAAAAGTTCATCAAGAGCCAGAGTCCAGTGTTAGAGATTTCGCATCCCCTGCAGCAAAAAGTCCAAAGACTGCCTTTGCCAATGGAATTGGCAAGACGATGAATAATTCTGGCAGTAACACCCAAGCTGTGCCAAAAGCCACAAAGGTCAATACACCTATCACTACTACCAGCCCAAAGTCAACCCAGGGCATCCCCAATTTTCAAATCAACGATGACTCTCAGATTGAGATCACAGCCCACCAGGATAATCTGACAGAAGCTCTGACCAAAAACGACTTCAGCGGACAATCCACCGATGGATCCGTCAGCGCCGGGGCGTACGGCGTCTCAGTCGGCGTGAGCGCAGGTCACGGCTCCAACAATGACAAAACCACGGGCAATCAACACGGAACCAGGAGCCAAACACTCGTCGCACGCTATCTTCTCCCTCGCTGTGATATAGTCCTCTGGCCTGATGAGGTAGAGCCCACGCCTGAACTTGCAGGGTTGATTGAGGCGATTCGTCGGACCAAGAAGATCAAGACTCTGCAGAGACTTCACGCTGAGTACGGCAACTATTTCTCCCAGCGCGTTACTCTTGGCGGGCGTTTGCTATCTAGCAAAGTCCTTAGCGAAGAAGATGCGCAGCACATGGATCAGCAAAAGCAATCTTTCAGAACATCGGTCGGAACATCAGTATCCGGAAACATTGGTATTTACAACGCAGACGTCAGCATTAGCCACAAAAATACAAGCGGCGATGCGCACACCAATGAGAACAGTCGTCAGACGCAGAACGAAGCTTGTGTATTTGAAGCGGTGGGAGGAGAAACCATTCTTGCTACTAATCCCAAGGAGTGGTGCCCTACTGTGGCCGACTATAAGCTCTGGCGTGTTATTAATGTAAGTGCTGATGCGGTGATGCTCTAGGAATATGCTAACATCAAGCAGCGTGGAGGTCTTTCACCCTTATCTGAGATGCTATCTGGGATCCCAGGGTTTGAAGCTGTTCCATCATGGTTTGTCCGAGCAGTGCCGGCTCTGAGTCGATATATCACACTCGACGAAGACCACGGCTGCAAAGCTCGTTTCCGCGTCATGTCGCCTACGGATGCTTTGTCGAAGAAGAACAGCAATGGCGACGTCTCATTCTACTTGGATCATGACCCCAATAAAATGGTCAAACCGCAGTTGAATGAACTCCGCCCAACGAGCTTGGAGCCCACGTTGACCACTATGTTTCAACCCTCGCCCTATCAAGCTCCGGCCATACTTGGTTACGAAAACTTCCAAGTTGGCAATGTTACGTTTGGTACGGATTATAATGCAGAGTTTGTCATGACCGAGTGGGACATTATTGCCCCGTTTGACAAAGAGGTTTGTCTGACATTTCTCAAGTAAGACGGCATTTACTAATCATCTTGTTATAGCTCAAGAGTGGCACCAGGGTCATCCTCCGATCATGCCCCTTCAACGGGCCAGGTGCGCACAACAACCCTACGCCCAGTCACATGGTAGTCTTTCGCAGTGTCCAGGGCGAGTTCCTCCCCGCCATGTCCGATTCAAGCGACTATCAATATTGGCGCATCCTCAAGACGGACGCTGGAGAACGACACATCAAGCCCGGCGACAATATCCGCTTATGCTGGGACTTCCGCGATCAAACAGCCGGGTGGCGTGATTTCACCGAAGACGTGTTCGGCCGACGGGAAGTTAGACGTCCCGCTGATGTTCTAAATCCCTTGTTTATAAAGGTTCCTCGGCCGCGATCTGATGACTATGAGATTGATAGTGCTCTTCTCATGTCTGCAGAGCGAGAGGACAATGCAGAAGGATTTGTGAAGGTTAATACTAACGGAAAGGATGTTATATTGCCGTGCCGTTTGCAGCATCTTCAACTGCGTATTGACTCTGTGGGAAATGGCGGTCATGGTGATGCGGCGGATTATCTGCTGAGGACGGTGGAACAGGCCGAATCGGAGAAGATGCAGAGAACACCTCCTACTGATACGAATAAGTCGTTCAGTCCGCCAGCGCCACAACACCAAGGATATCTCATGCGGTTGCGTCAAGTAGCTTTATTATTCGGGTTATAAGCTGATTCCTTGGGAGCTCTTTATGTCTGGGAATGTGTAACGATGGTCCAATTGATTTAATGGACTGACACCTACTCAAGAATTATCAGCAGAAACGCATTGCGTTTCCTGTTTTTGACCAATCACCGTCTAGTATCTTTGCCCCATATTTCCCCTGATGGAAACGCACTGCGTTTCTCGTACCGCACTAATGAATTTTGAAAACCTAAAACATGAAACGCGTCGCGTTTTCGTCGGCTGACCCTTATCGCGTTCAACAACTTAACTACTCCAGACCTAAACAACATTTATTACCATCGTTTACTGAAACTCACGTGTATATCATCTTCGTATAATATCTACTTAATTTCCTCCCTTCCATCATATCTATTATACTTATATATACTTAATCATGATAGGCCCCTTCTCTATTCGTTAGCAATATAGCCATCCCACTTTACCCCCAGCAAAGTTGTAGAAGCCCGACATGCTCGGCCTTTATTATAATTTGCCGAAAGCAGCTATTATATGTACCAAATGCGGTTCTGCTTTGAGTCCTAAACGTGCATCGGAGCATCCTGGTAAAAAGCACGGCATTGTACCCGATACTCCCCGAGATAGCTGCAGCTAGGCTCTACAAGGATTACTGAATGAGCGCAGCAATTAGTGACCCATGGCATCCCTGAAGGGGACTAAATGGTAGCTAAGGTCGTTATTAAAAGTCGATCTCTAGAGTCTCGCAACGATGTCACCTTGTCTAGCTGTAGCTTTTGATGATGGAGCCGGTGGCACGATATCTGCCAGGTCGTTCGCTACTCGTAAGTATGAGCCAAGGTCAGGGTTCGGCAATATGACATCGTAGTGACCACCTGCGCCTTTCATTTCAATAAGGCACCAGCACCGATGGGCTCTTTGCACTTCAATATAAGCCAAGCCAGCCTCCCGAAATTATGAGGACTGAAGCTGGAACGCCTTGAGCCTGATTAACATTTTGGATATAAAACCAATAGATAAAAACAAGTAGCAATGAAGTCTCGGCTATGCTCAAATTTCCCAGGAAGGTAGAAATCGATGCAGCTCGATGTGATAATTATGGTGTATAGCAGGGAGTGATGTCGTGAGAATTGTTGTTCTAATAGGGCTATTGTTTCTTACTGAATTCTATAGCTTTGCCCACTTTTACCTTGATATAGAGGATTGGTAACTAGGCTGGCCGTCTATCTTATGTTTTCTTTGTCCTTATATCTCCTCACTAGTGTGTATAAATATGTGTACTATGAGGATCCTGGCGCCTATATGTGATGCGCTGCATACATCTTTGTATATATTGCATGAGCTCTTTAGTATTGGCTTATTCTGTTTCTCTGCTAGACTGTCACAGAAAGCTCCCAGTCGATCTTGACGTCGTTCGAAGAAGGTTGCACTCGTTTTGTATTGTCTCTAAAGATGCTATATATTCATGGCTGTCGTTAACAACCAGTCCTCATTCCAACCTCGTCATCTTTAATGGCCTATCATCCTCATATATACCTTATTCCCTACCATCTACTACATAACAGTCAAGTTTAATTAGCTTTGAGCCGGCTTTTAAAGCGGAGTCTCTATCCGGCGATGCCGAGATACTTAATACACTGACCGACTTTATCGATATAAAAGAATCCTTAAGATTAGGCGGTAAGCCATATTGAAACTAATCAAAACTCCTCTTCCCTTATTGTCCCCTCGGCGGATTATTATTAAGCTTATTATCTCCATCCCAGTTATACTCTCCTTCATTAGCGATACTATCGCTCCGTCGCTCCCGTTTCCTCGGACTATTACTCCGACTTTATATAAATGATATAAATATATTCGTATTATCTCTTACTTAATTCGCAGTTAAATTATGAATACTCGACTTACCTGTCTTAATATCAAAAAGAAGGTAAGTAAATCTTATTATACCTTTAAGGAAATAATAATTTTCCAGGTTAAATATGGTATATGCGAAGCGCGCGAAGATGAGTTCCTTTAAAACTCCCGCGATAGGTTAAAGAAGTCAATTGTGGTATAATTCGATGAGTTCGGTGGATTAGGGAGATATGAAAACGTAGATTAGGAACGGTAGGTTCTACTTATCGGGATTACCGCGTGGTATAAAGGCAAAATGGCATTAATCAAAGAGATAATAGAGATCTTTCCTTAGGAGAATTATATTTACTTAATTATTTACTAGCTTATTATAGTAGTACCTAGAGTATCTAACTTAGTATAAATCCCTGAATGAGATTAGGAATTTCCATATACTTATTCATCCGGTTATAGGTAAGCTAATGACCATCCGCGATAGGGACCAAGTGAGTGACTTCGGTAGCCCTGCTATATCCAGATATACGATATAATATATCCCTAAAGACAACAGCATCGCGATTGTTGGAGACTACAGAGAAAGGAGGAGGTCTGGATATTATCGCATCCTTCCAGAGATCTGGGAGGTTATCGTGAGGAAATCGCCAGTGATTAAAGAATGGGATAATAGGGTATCTATCTGTAACCCACCACGTCAGCACCTTATCTCAAAAGGAATAGGGAATACTCACAAGGCGCCGGATGGTCGCCGGTAAAGTTATAAGGCTTCTTGGTATAATAGATAGTCTGAGAATATATAGATAATCTTTTATATCGCCGCGAATACTAGATATCTAAGAAGGGTAAGGACTTATTAACCTTATGGGATAGCTATAGTTAAGTAATAGATGGCCCGTTCTGATATATATTACCTTGCTAGAATATCACTACAATAGAACTATAGCTTCTAACCGATATAGTTAATTGTGGTTCGCTAAGCTTGGAGGTTAATTAATAGACGGGATGGATAGGATAATAATATTTCTTTATAAAGTATTCTAGGATCTATGGATACTGGAGATGATTGCTTTTGTTGCTTGCTAAGTTTGCTGTGGCTTGAACTGCGGTATTTGTAGTGGTGGCAGGAGCGGCGTTGGAGAATATGGTGATGTCGATGCCGGTAACGACGAGGGTGCTTAGGCCATGACTGCATTAGAAGCCTTATAACAATCTGGCGACGGTCTCTAGTAGTGTCCATTGACCATTCTCACCAAAACCGAGAATACGCTAATGAAGACAGGGGTAAGTATTCATTGATATTTCACGCGTAGAGACTATTGATATTTTCTTGATTAAAAAAGAAATGATTGACACGAAAATGATGCGTAGATGCTTGTGTTTAATTTTACTTAGGTTTCAGAGAAAAATAGTCAAACACTGAGGCGTAGAGACTGGGTATATTATTTACTCGCCGCTGAAGTAAAGTTCATAGAACCAGGGTTTAATTGGTATAGAGCGAGATAAAGGTGGAGACATATAGAAAAAGCAACTACAACTCAAGGGAGAGCTGCGTACAGCAATGGTTTATTATGAGGTAGCGCCCAGATAGCTAGAACAGAAAGCCATTAACCCAATAAACCCGATTAATACTTCAGCATCGGAACAGCCGCCATAATGGATCCATTTATCCATACACGAGACTTACCATTTGTTATATGCAAGGTTTATAAATTTAGCTATGTGACTAATGAGGTACCCTACTGTACCAAGGACTGCTCGTAATTTACTAAATTACACACTTTCCGTCCGTGCGCCAACCCCTGTCATCATTACTTTCATGAAATTACATTCTTTTTATCCGTGCACGCTCGTTGGTTTTCGAACGCCACTGCCGCTTCTGTCCCTTGTCAAGGGCTACTTTCCCTTCCTCGACTATTCCAAAAGGTCCAAATCTTGCTGTTGCTGCTGAAGGGCCAGGACAAACGACGAGCTGTCCATTCTGAGTATCTTTGCTCGAGTTGGATTGACAAAATAACTGATGATGAATAAATTGAGTGCATATCTCATTGCGGAGCAAAACTAGAAATTAAGGCGGGGACTGAATGGTGAGCTCACAACTGGTGCCAACCGCCCGCGCAATTCTCAACACCGTGACCAAACAAGATAGATAGCCTTAACATATACTACATACAGATATCAGTTTTGGCAACGCCGCGACAATTTCGAGTTCCTTACTACTTTACGCAACAAGAACCCGTGGTACTTAAGCTAAGATGCACCATAGCCTATTAATATATTGGACCTGTGGCTCATGACTGCATGAAACCCACAAGCCCACATCACCGTCATCTACCCCGCAACTAAACTCTCACATCTCCTCGCCTCCATCGACTAGAGACTCCACGATCGCCGACTAAACAAGAGCTTACCTTGGAACGGATAAGATGGAAGAATAGAATACTGCAAGCCCTGTAACCGATGTTTCGTTACCCCCTACGCTCTCGAACAGCATCTTAAAAGCAAGGACTCGAAAACATACTGTTTGCATTGCCAAAAACACTTTCCACACGCCAGGGCTAAGCAGCAACACGACGCAGACTCTCCCCGACATTATATCTGCTATGATTGCTCCCATAAACCTGATTTCGTTGACGAGGAAGAGCTAGCCGATCATTTGGGAGCCGTACATAATAAATGCGAAATATGCGGGACTCGCTTCGATTCTGTCTCTAACTTGAAGAATGTGAGAATGGTTTCCCAACTCTCTGTGCGTTACAGTACATATGGTTGCTAAGTGTTCTAGCATTATAAAACCCATGCGAAGAAGATGTGTGTGTGTGTGTGTGTGTATTTTTCGTCATACGGGCACTTAAGTCCCGCCAACCGCCTGCTGGCGTAAGATGACGTGCTAAGCTAACTATAGGGTAGGTGGCCCAAGCTTGGGTCGGTATTATCTTAGTCCGGTTTATGCGTTACGCGCCGGGGGCCTTATAACCACTCCTAGCTGCCCATCGCCGCGTTCCCTTTCCTTCATTTCCCTTATAATTATCTAGCATTTCGTAATTTTATCTATTTTTCCTGCTAAAGTCCCGTCCGTGGGACTCCTTGGCGCGTATATAGAGACTATTATCGCGGTTTTTATTTGGTGCCTTCTTTAGGACTAGAGGCGTGCTCGGCTCTAGGTTATCGTGGCTGCCAGAGCCATATAGTTGGTAAGTTAACCTCCCAGCCGTATATTAATTGCTATCCCGTAAAGGGTAGGATATATTCTTCGGTTGGGATATATGCGGTCTCGCGACCAAATACGAGAATTATATGATATTATAATAAAGGAGATATGGGTTAGAGAGTAAGGTTTTTAGACCTTAGTAGCGCAGATAGGTGGATTTAAAAAACTTTATTCTTGCTATAAGGTCTGCGTATTAGTGGTAGTTGGTGCTTAGTGATCGGTAAATCGTAGTAGTTGGTTCCCGTTGTAGTGGTAGCCTTTTGTTTTGATTTACTCTTCTGTAATAGAAGATGTGGTGTGGGTTCTTATGGCGACCATAGGAGCACTCTATTTAAGCGTTTTCGTAGTTAAACCGCTGGTGATACTCGGCGAAGTCGCCGTAATATATCCTCGCGGCCAAAAGGTGGTATAGGGTGGTCCTTGGAAGTATTAGTTCCTTGGGGCATTATATACTCGCCTTGAGGTCTAGGGGTTTATATGCCTCTGGTATGTTATTATGCCACTAGGTGGAGAAGTCCTCTTATGCCTTGGCCTTTGCCGTTCTTTTAATATAGGATAGGGTAGGTGGGAGTTTTAATAGAGGTTCGCTATAGCCTTTCTTTGCCAGTATGTCTATAGCCTTATTACCTTTAATACTAAGGTGCCCTAGGCACCACTTGACGTCGACTACTCCGTGTTTATGTGCTGCTCTCTGGAATCTAAGGCAGAAGCATTGGGAGGACTCGCTAGGCCGTCCTTTTAACCCCATTATAGCTGCTGCGTTATCTAGGCAGATATGTATAGGTACTTTGTGAGTTGTGGCTCTAAGTGCGTGTTTAAGGCCAGCCGCTGCCCCGATGACTTCTATGCGAAGAAGATTGTTGAATGTTTGGGCTGCTCTAGGGTATTCATCTCTGATTCCGCAATGGTATTGCACCTGGAATCTGGCTACTGCCAGTCTGGAGCAGATGAAGGGTATGTCAATGAGGTCGCATTTGAATGCTACCAGTCCAATCAATACGAGTTCTGAGACTGTTCCAGATGTGTCAACTGACTCATTTGTCTATGCCGATCAGCGTAATGACTCTTTGGTGGCTGTGGTCAGCGGACCAATCATGTCAACCTATCAATTAATCCCCTTACTACAGTTGGCTAAATGAGTCTTGTATGGGTGTGATGTCCCTCTTCATCTTATTGATAAGACGTAGCTCGAGGAGCTATGTTTAGGATCTATCTAGTCGGTGAACTAATTTCCTGCAGATAATATATCACCATGTGATATATTTTCCTCTACTATAGTATAGGGTAAGCTACTCTGGTCTTAGGCTATAATAAATAATTAAACTTTATAATAAAAAGGTAATAAAAGAAGCTTTTATATATATAAAATAGCTTCTTTCTTTTTATAGCTTATTATAAAATACCTTTAAATAATTACTTATTTAAATATTAAGTTACTTTAGTAAAGATTTAATATAAGTAATTATTTTTTGAGAAAATACTTATATAGTTAGTTAATTCCTAGCCTATCTACTACTAGCTATAATATATAATTAACTAATTTACAGGCCTTATATAATATAATACTACTTATTTCTAAAAAAAGAAGCCTTTATAGTAGTATTTATAGCTATTTAGATAGTTATTTCTTTAGCTAAAAAAATATTATAAATATTATCTTATTTAATAATTATAATAAAGGCTTGAAGTAATTAAAATATAAGGCTAAATACGTTAAAGAAATTAAATATAATAATAATAATTATTATAGCCTTATTAAGCTAATTGCCTTTAGTTATAAGTTTTTTTTATTCTTTATAATATATTTTTAAACTTATAATAAGGTTAAATAATTACAAGGCATAAATAACCAGAGAGAGAGAAACTGAAATGGCAGCCCGGCTGCAGTCTGTTACGCAAGACCTGCAAGGACGGGTCACGATGCTCGAGAACTATGTGACCCTACTGAAGCAACAAATTAAAGAAAAAGATAAAGAGATCCTTGATGCGAACGTCAGTTTGCGCCTCTGCCAAGAAGCAAGCCTTCCTACCGTAAGGGCCCTAACCCCGGGGACGGCTAAGACCCTAACGGCTGAAGAAGCTATAGCTCCTGACGTGGGAGAGGCTTTGCCGCCTCCTCCTCGCTCTACCTCCTCCACCAGAATATCTGAAAAGTTACCCGATTCGGACCGGTTTGACGGATCCCGCGAAAACCTACGACCGTTCCTCCAGCAGATACATGCCAAAATGACTGCCAACGCAGACCGCTTTACGACCCGTACCAGCCGTTTAACCTATATAGCAGGTCGGTTAAGCGGAAGGGCTTATAACCTCATTCTGCCCCGAATGGTATTCGGAGTCCCTCAGTTCCCCGACTACCATCAGATCCTGGAATACTTGGGAACAGCCTTCGGAGACCCCGACCGAGTCCAGAACGCCCAGAACCGACTCTACCGTCTAAAGCAGAGGGAGCAAGACTTTAATACGTTCCTCTCTGAGTTTCAACGCCTAGCCCTAGAGGGAGAGGTATCGGAGGACGCGCTGTCCCCTCTCCTATTCCAGAATATCTCCCGAGAACTCCAGGATATGCTACTACACAACCCGACTCCCAGCCGCCAATACCACCAATTCGCCAACCATCTACAAACCCTGGATAACCGTCACAGACAGCACCAGATACAGACCCGGCAGCACCGACCCACGCTTAAGAAGGAAGCGCCCGCCAGGCGCCACTCTCCCAAGCCCCAGAGAGGACGCAGCCCGCCTACTGCACCTGCACCTACCGGAGACCCAATGAACCTGAGTAACCAACGCCGATATAACCGCCCGAACCTCCGACGCGAGAATAACCAGTGCTTCCGTTGTGGCTCCCCTAACCATTACCTCCGAGACTGCCCCGAACCCGACACCCGACCTGCCAGATTCCGCCAAGCAGCCATCACCTATAGCCCTAACTGTAACAGCCGACAAACATCCCCAAGATCACCTGGCTCCAGCCGATCAGACTCGCACAGCTCTGGGAGACGCCAGGAAAACGGGGCGAGCCTGTCCTAAGTCGGCGCCAGGCTCACGCCGTCCTACCTACCGCACCGAAAGTCAAACTATCAGCCGCATCTGTCCACGGAACTCCTATCGAAAATGAGAACAACCAACGTTCTAACCTAATGATCCTACCCGCCAGCCTGAGTATAGCTGGAAGAAACCCAATACCGTCCTACGCTATGACTGATAGTGGGGCAGAAGGTAAAGGGTTTGTTGACGAGAGCTGGGCGAAGTCCCAGAACCTACAGTTCCGACCCCTGAAGAGAGCCTTTGAGATCGAAGTATTCGATGGCCGACCCGCCGAAAGCGGACGAGTCACTCACTATGTCCGCGCCGGACTCCGCATCGCCGACCACTATCAGAAGAGTATGATCTTCTACGTAACCCAGCTAGCCAGCTACCCTATTGTCCTAGGGATGCCCTGGCTAAAGCAGCATGACCCGCAGGTGGGCTTTGCAGCCCACACGTTCACGTTTAGTAGCCCGTACTGTCAGAAATAGTGCAATACGCCAACCAGGCCGACGAAAATCAAAGCGCTACAGACTGTTCCGAAGAAGTTTCTCCACCAAATGGAAGAAAGAATCGCAGAAGCCCTGAAGAGGAAGGATATCCTCCCTATCTCCCTGAAAGCCGTGAGACTATATGACAGAAGAGTCCATTGCCGGTTTTATACTGTTACTTTGAAGCAGATCGATAGGATACTGCAACCAGACGTTAAGCCCCTGGAACTGCCGGAAGAACTACAAGAGTTCAAAGACGTATTCTCGCCCAAGGAGGCCGAGAGGCTACCCCCGCACCGGACCGGGGACCACCACATTGAGCTCATGCCTGGGGGAAAACTGCCCTTCGGCCCGCTATACGGAATGTCCCGAGAAGAGCTCACGGCCCTATGGGAGTGGCTCGACGAGAATCTACCAAAGGGTTTCATCAGACCTAGCTCTTCACCTGTCGCCTCCCCTGTACTGTTTGTTAAAAACCCCGGAGGCGGGCTCCGGTTCTGCGTAGACTACAGGGCCCTGAACAACATTACGGTAAAAGACCGTTACCCGTTGCCCCTGATTACGGAATCCCTGAACAACCTGTCCGGCATGAAGTATTTTTCCCGCATAGATATCGTATCAGCCTTTAACAACCTCAGGATCGAGGAGGGCCAAGAGTACCTGACAGCATTCCACACCCGTTTTGGATTATACGAGTCGTTAGTTATGCCGTTCGGCCTCACGGGGGCCCCGGCGACGTTCCAGCGCTACATTAACAACGCCCTGCGAGAACACCTGGATATAATCTGCACCGCTTACCTGGATGACATTCTGATTTACAGCCGGACCCGGGAAGAACACATAGAGCACCTCAAGCTGGTGCTTCAGAAACTGAGAACCGCCGGGTTGTTCGCCAATCCGTCAAAGTGCGAATTCCTCGTCAAGGAAACGAAGTTCCTCGGCCTTATTGTAGGCCGAGATGGCATTAAGATGGACACTGCTAAGATCGAGACCGTTAAGAACTGGAATACCCCGACCTGCCTGACGGATGTATAAGCCTTTATTGGCTTCGGTAACTTCTACAGAAGATTCATCCGAGATTTCTCGAAGTTGACTGCTCCCCTGACCCGCCTGACAAAGAAGGACGTACCCTTTATATGGGATAACGTCTGCGAGGAGGCTTTCGTGAAACTGAAGGAAGCCTTTACTACCGCCCCGATCCTGCGCCCGTTTGACTGGACCAAGGATGTTATCCTTGAAACCGACGCCTCCGACCATGTGTCAGCTGGCGTACTCTCACAGTATGACAACGAAGGTCGTCTACACCCGGTAGCCTTTTTCTCTAAGAAGCACTCAGCGACAGAGTGTAATTATGAGATCTACTATAAAGAACTGATGGCTATTATCCGATGCTTTGAGGAATGGAGACCTGAGCTGGAGGGTGCGCCCTCGCCTATTAAAGTTATCACTGACCATAAGAACCTGGAGTACTTCACGACCACCAAGCTGCTAAACCGAAGACAAGCTCGGTGGTCGGAGTTCCTGTCCCGTTTTAACTTTCAGATCACATATCGCCCGGGGAAACAAGGGGCGAAGCCCGATGCTCTGACCAGGAGGTCAGAAGACCTCCCTAAGGAGGGGGATGAGCGCCTGGCGCACCAGAGCCAGGTGGTAGTGAAGAAGGAGAACTGGCAACTTCCACCTTTATGCGTTCAGAGAGCCCGCGTCCGCCAGCCACACCGCCAAGAACCAGCTAGCCCAATAGAACCCGTCCTGTCCATAGAACTGCCAGACGATATCCGACACCTGCTAGACCAAGGCTACGAAGCCGACGAAGACCTGCAATTGATACTACAGGCCCTGAAGGAGGGAGCCCCACGCCACCCCAAGATTACACTAGCAGAGTGTAAGGTAGTGCAAGACCGGTTGCTATACCGAGACCGCTTATACGTCCCGAACCACGATCCCCTGAAAACGGCCCTGCTGAAAGCCTGCCACGAACACCCAATAGCAGGCCACCCGGGCCGTGCCCGTACTTACGATCTGCTGTCCCGCGATTACTACTGGCCCGGAATGCTAGCATATGTAGAACGCTGGGTCAGGAACTGCCATACCTGCCGAAGAGCCAACCCCGCCCGAGAAGCCAAGCAAGGAGTCCTGAAGCCCCTGCCTATACCTGAACGGTCCTGGCAGCACATATGGATGGACTTCATCACACATCTGCCACCTAGTGAAGGCCATGATGCCATACTGGTTATAGCCTGCCGACTTACGAAGATGAGGCACATCATCGCCTGTAAGGGAACCTGCGATGCAGAGGATACCGCCCGCTACTACCTGAAAGAGATCTGGAAACTGCATGGTTTACCACAGATAATTATATCGGACCGTGGACCCCAGTTTGTAGCCGAGTTCTGGAAGAAGCTTACCCAGCAGTTATCGATTAACTCCCTGCTGTCAACTGCCTACCACCCCGAAACCGACGGACAGACAGAGCGCATGAACGCCATCCTGGAACAATACCTGAGAGCCTATGTTTCGTATCTGCAAGACGACTGGAGCTGGTGGCTCCCCCTGGCCGAGTTCGCTGCAAACTCCCTGAAGTCAGAAACAACCAGAATGTCTCCGTTCTTCGCGAACTACGGATTCAACCCGCGAATGGGCTTTGAGCCTACCATCACTGTCGGAGGATCTGCTGCTACCAGAGACGCCGAGAGGTTCGCCCAGACAATGAATGAGATACTGGAACACTTGCGCGAAGAGAGCATTGCCGCCCAAGCCCGCTACGAAGCCCAGGCAAACCGACACCGACAGCCTGCCAGGAGATACCGCGAAGGAGACCACGTCTGGCTGGATGCCAGGAACATCAAGACGTTGAGGCCACAGAAGAAGCTCGATTGGAAGAATATCGGCCCTCTGAAGGTCGTGAAGGTCGTGTCGCCTTACGCCTACCGACTGGAGCTGCCTGCCAGCATGAAGATTCACCCTGCGTTTCATGTGAACCTGCTGAAGCCTGCTGCTGCCGATCCGCTACCAGGACAGAACCCTGACCCGCCGCCGCCTATAGAAGCTGAAGGAGTAGAAGAATGGGAAGTCGAAGAGATTGTGGACTCCCGCTGGGATAGACGAGGGCGAGGAGGTCGCCCTCGACTGAAGTACACAGTGAAGTGGGCCGGTTATGCCGACCCAACCGAAGTGCCTGCAGACTATGTGGATAACGCCGCCCAAGTAATAGCTAACTTCCACCGGAGATACCCTAATAAGCCAGGACCACAGTAACCTATCCCGACAGAGCTTGATAATAGAGAGGTAACCCTGACCCTAACCCTAATATATATAAAAGCTTCTTTTATTACCTTTTTAGTATAAAGTTTAATTATTTATTATAGCCTAAGACCAAAGTAGCTTATACTATATTATAATAGAAAAAAATATATCCCATGGTAATACTTTTATCTATAAGAAATTAGTTCACCAATTAGATAGGTCCTAAATAAAGCTCCTTAAGCTACGTCTTATTAATAAAGCCTGACCTGCCTGCAGTGC
>ONZP01000683.1:0-19479 GCA_900312805.1 Fusarium torulosum
CTGGGGGGCTGACTTGGGATTGTGGCGGAGGGGACGGCGGGATTGTTATCGGAGTGGGAGCGTGTGTTGAGGTCGGAGACGTGCCGGTTGTGGGTGTCGCTGTTGAAGTTGTTTGTCGATGGTTTCTTTTATCTTTGCCTGTCTTGTCGGATGGGACAACTGCGTCAAGGGTATCTGTAAGCTTCAGCGACGAAAGAGAGTTTTTGACGCTGGCCCTCTTTGTCACCCGAGAAGACTTCCTCGATCCGCCAGCGGGCATGGTTATAAATGAAGAATAAAATCACACTGGATTAGTAGAAACATGTTGAGGTAATTAGTCTGGTCTACTTATACATCTCATACCCTGACATTGAAGCCTTGCACGATGTGTCTTGCAGGCTCAGAACTAACGCCGTGTAACTCTGTTTGCCTAAACAATGATATCCGAAATCTTGCATCTGAGACAGAGGACAGGTGCAGAAGAATACCTCAACCCCTACTGATATGTTGTGAAAGATTTCGCCCAGTACGGTACAATAAACGGCATTGTCTCACGTAAACGGGCGTCACGTTCCAGTTGCGTGTGTTCTTCTTTTTTTTCTTTTTGCCATTAGTGAGCATCACACGTCGGGCCAATTGAGCTGCCTTTTGCGGCCGACAATAAGAGGGGAAATTCCATCAACCGGGTATTTGTTACACAAGTGCAAGTGCGGCTGAAGGGGCTGACAAACGAGGTGAATGACCGAAATTTCTCGGCATCAGACTTTGCTCTGCGGGCACTGTTCTCGGCCAGCCAGCCCAGTCACGGTTTGGCAAGGTTTGCCTTTTTACACAATAGGCTTCATCTTGAGTACGGCATATGGTATAACAATAATTATGAGATTGGAGATATAAAAACTAATTGTTGATCGATATCTATTTATTGCTACTTATCACTATAAGTTAGTCAATTGCGGGCCGATCCGAGTTACTAAAAGTTAGTGAAAGGATGTTTGAGAGATCATTCCTCGAGATGACCATAAGCGCTAAGTGGACCACGTGGGTGCTAATCGGTCCTGCATAGCGATCAATCGAGATATGATCAATCTCATCAAGATTCCCCTGCAGTAGAATAGCCCGCGTGACGCGTCGATCCAATTGACCAAGTGTGTGCTGCTGTGCAATCCATCCAACCTGGCCAACCTCCCTCACATTTGCGTCGGGGTGGCGGAGGTTGGTGTGGAGTGTGCATTTAGGGTAGTGGAGTGTGAAACCATCCATGCTCGAGGGAAACAGCCAGGCGCAAAAAGTGACTTTACATAACTCTGATGACCTGTGCATAGCATAATATGAAGGACGGGTACCTTAAGCCTGGTTGTGGCCGAGCGTGGTTATTATCTGCATGTACTTGCCAACGGCGGCGCCTACCAGTGTAGTGCAGTCTTTTTTTAGTTTTTCTCCAAACTCTTCAAACTTGAAACTTGACAAGGTAGGTCGAATTAACTAATCTGACATGGCTGAAGCACCTGTTGCCGAGGCTGGAATGTAACTGTTGGGAAATCTATTGTTCTGGCCTGACCTCTCGTAGTTCATTCCAGACTATCCTTGAAATTGAATGACACGCCAGCTCTTCGAAAGCCTTTGGTGTTATATCCTCTAACATGCTTAATATTGGGATCCCGGCTCTTGGTTTCGTGGTGGGCTTGCCGGCGCTGTTCTGGCTGATTAGGATTGTGTGTAAAACTCCGTGGTAGCTTCGCTGTCTTTCTAAAAGTGCTCGAGCTCGGTTAGGAGATGCACTGTCCGATCTATATTGAAGTGGGTGTTTTAACGAAAGACATCGATAGTAGAAGCCTAGACTCTTATTGGTAGCCTTTCGGAAATGGCTATGGGGAGAACTCTTATCTTATAGGGAAAGGAGAACAACACTTCGAAGGTGATGGTCAAGGTTTTGAGGCAGTAGGAGCACTTCAGGGAATTTATTAAACAAGACACTTTATCTTGTGAAATGAAATCATTTATAATACCATCAGCCAGTTCCCACCTCTTTCGCCTCCATCTAATTACTGCTGTATTCAGTTTATTCTTTAAAGATTGATTGCCGCTGTCTTGATTGTCGCTCTTACGGGCGCTGCCGTGTTGAAAATTCGAGTATTTAGGAGTCTCCCCTTAGGCACCAGAAGGAGGGAAGAGATGCGCCGACGAAACTCAAGACTTTCAACGCGTGAAGCATCCCTCCCGCACGTCTAACATGACGTTCCTCGACACATAATTACACATTTCGTGATAAGTCGAGCCTTTCCAGGCTGAAAAGGCTGAACTTCTCAAGGAGGCTGACAAGATGACGTCGGAATTAGAGGTTCTCGCTGGACAAGAGCCCAAGATTCGCTCAAAGATCTCAAACGCACGTCAAAAGGCTGACGAGGCTCGCTCAAGTTTGTCTAACACACAAGCCAGAGAAAACGTGCTTTCTGCTTTGATGCGCATGAAAAAGTTGGTCTTTCACGACGCTGTTGGGACCAAGGTAAAGAAAGTCCACCAGTTTCTGAGCGTTAACGGCGCGTAGCCTTGCTCACATGGTAACATCCATCTATATGATGAAGCCAATGAAATAGGGCCAGAAGAGAAGAGACTGTCTTGTTTCGCAGCAAAGAAAATAGCCTGCTTGATCTTACTCTTCACGGAAACCTTTGGTGGCTGATCGCTGGCGAAGTTGTCCACGTCAGTTGTCACAATGCGCACCGCACCGGCCCCCTGAACTTTGGCGGTAAAGAACATAAGACAATTCATGAGTTACAGGTAACTAGGCCCGACGCGAGAACACAGGAAACGGACCGTCTAGCTTTATGTTATGCTTTTATCTTTCCGGGAGGAAAGGGATTTGTTCATAGCGGTATGCTCAACGTATGCCGTAGCAAGACGCCCTTGCTGCAGTGTTGGGACACGAAATCGCATATAACACGAAGCAAGGGGATCCACGTTCGAGTTCGTGGTAGACATTGGCGGCCAGGTCTCGAAATCGCGGTGGGCCCAAAAATGATAGTCTTTGACGATCCTGGTTTCGCTTATGATTGTGGATATAGTTTAGAATGCAAGATGCCAGAGTAAGTCTTGACGTTTGAGTACCCCAGAGACCATTAGCCGCCATGAAATAAAATGGAATAAAGTAAAATAAAATAAAAGCCTCAGCTGTTACACATATGCTTCCAAAGCCTACATATGGTCGAAGGCTAAATGTACCATGAGGGTTGACCAAAAGAAAGTCTACCACCCGAATAGAATTCGCCTCCGGCTATCCTCCGGTTTATCTTAGGCCTGTAGGGAACGGTGGAAAGAAGAAAGGGTCAGTATAGTCGCTACGAGTGAAAACATTCAAAAATACCCTCAGGAGATCATAAGCACTGGCTCACTTCTCGGGATCCACCTTGAGTGCGAAGTACAAGAAGTCCTTGAACACCGGCGATAGATCCTGCTCGTTCTTAACATGGGGTGAGCCGTTGGTGGCAATCAACCACAGAGCTCGCAAGAATCAAGAACCCTCTGTGGGGACTTCCGCGAGTAAGACTCTTGACTAATGTTGACGACTTTTGCCGCGAAAAAGGTCTCGAGGCTGGAACTTCTGGAACGAGTGTTTGAGAGTAGAGTCCTTGATAGACCCTTTACTTGGAGAGGCCATTCACTCCCGATGCTGCAAGAGCGCAGAAGAAGTTGATAATGACTGACACTATTCCGTAAGGCTTTGAGTCCTTCTTCGACGACCTTCGTGTCTTGCATCTCGGGAGGAGAAATCGAGGGAAGAGTCTCTGGCCATTTACAGAAGTCTTCATTCCAGTCAAGTTGCGGACGATGTGGACTGTGTGTATGATCAGGCGGGTCTGCATAAAAGCCTTTTGACCGCCTGAGGGCATGATGAGGAGGTTAAAGACGATGATTGAGCTTTTAGCAAGGACCGAGGGGTTTTGCCATTGACGAGTATCTGGATGACATGAAGAATTCGACAAAGCGACTTGTTTGGGCCCTTCTGGCTGGACGTCTCGTAAAAGGGTAAGACAAGGACTTTTAGTCAAGTTCGAGTAGGTGGTAAGTTTTGGTTAGTTTGGGTGTTTCTCTTTAGGTGAAGAGTGCTGGCAGGCTTTGTTGAAATACAAAAAGGGATAATTTCCTAGTGGCTGTTGAGACCTATATCTCAACAGGCTTGTGTGGCTCGAGCCACTGAGGTCTCGTCGAGGAGGAGTTTGTCGCTGGTTGTGGAGAAATCCCCTGCGGCGCGGATGGCGTTGACGGAGGTGAGTTCTGCGACGATGGTTTCCTTGGATTGAAGTGTCAAGGCAAATTCGGATTGTATTTCAGTAAGGGAGGTCGTGGTGGTAAGAACGGCGAGCTCGGCTTCAATCCAGGATTGTCGGGTGACAGTGAGCATGCCTTGGGCGGCGGGCGATGCGTGTGGAGCGGGTTTGGCGGCTATCGCGACGGGAGTGGCTGGGGATGCGAGTTTGTTGGGCTTATTGGGCTTGGGGTTGTCGGGACCAGCGTTGATGTGTTATCGGCTGGAGCGAGCTCGTTCCGCTTGGGGGTTATCCGGTCGGGGGTAACTGTATAAGGCATAAGTCAGTGATTGCAGTGAGAAATGGGACGCGACTTGCTTCGCCCATGGCTCCATCCAGAGCCAGCCCTTGGTCTTGGTGCTCCTCGTCATAGTTCCCCTCTGCATCATCGCTCACTGCGTCGTCATGCCCATGGCCTTCGTTGACAAAGCCCGCTTGGGGTGTCATTCGAGTGGTGCGAAGACACCTCATACCACTGGTAAGTGTCCCGAGGTCAACCTTTCGCTTGCTTCGAGCTGCTCGTGTCACAATATCGACATACGTGTCGATAGAGGCCGATCGCGTATTTCGGGTCGATCTTCCAGTCGCAGTACCAACGTCAGACTCAGCGGAAGCCGGCTTGCTTCGACAAGATCCTCCCTCTCCAACCAAGCATTCACACCACTCCGTCTCGTCGCAGAAGTTCACAAATACTTCTTCACATCACCCGTATCATACTTATCCACCAGCAGCGCAAGTTTCTCAATAATGAAAAAACTTCAGGATTGGGGTGGAAGGTATTGGCCGGTGTTTTTGTGAATGCGATGCGTGAAGCGGATTATACGAGGAGGAATCGCTGAATTGGATGTCGAGGGTTTGTAGGATTGTTGAGTTGGGTGTTTCAGGGTCGAGGAGGATGTTTGAGAGGGCGGAGGAGGGAGTGATAGTAGAGCCTGGCGCAGAGGACTCAGGTAGTCGGTCATGGCGCTCTTGTGAGAAGGTAAAAAGAGAGTAGCGGGGCGATGGTTGTAACGATTGAGGATATCCTTGGTTGCAACATTAGGACTATGGTGAAGGCAAGTTTTGGTGGCCAGGTAGGCACGGTGCTGTTGTCATGAATGTGCCCGGTGAATTGGGGTCGAGTTTGGGTGGCTGAGGTGGAAACTCGAAACACCGTGCCACAATGGCTGGGATTACCCCGCTGTCATGATGGATTTTTGTGCAGGGTAGATGGAAATTGAACCACCTGATTATTTCCAAGGTATTGTGATTCGACCTGCACTAGATGAATGATGGCCGATATATTTTACACTGCCAGAATATTCAAGCACAAAGTTCAGACGGCGAATGAAAACTGGCCTGATCCGTGTGTCTGATGGTGCCACAATCCCCCAGGGGACTCGGACAGAGGGTTTTTTATCCAGTATGCAGAGGCTGTGCCAGAACATCCCAGCTTTTCCTGTCTATAGGCTGGGATATTAAATCAAGCACAAGGACATTCGAAAGAACGCGACGATTACGATGGCCCGCTGGGATATAGGACATGCGCGAGACTTCCATCCGCTGCTGTGAAGCTTCAGTGGGGCCCTCAAGGGTAAGGTAACCAACAGTCTCTTCCAAAGTCTGCTTACACTTGTCTAGTTCCTGGTTGATTGACATAATATGAGACGATCGCACGGTCGCCGGTGACAATGTAAGCGACCATCACCAACTGAGATTCTCATGTTCGGTGAGTTTGTGAACACACGTCTGTCAGAGTCATGATGCAAGAGCGATATGTTGAAAGTCTGCGACCTCATGAGAATTAGAGACTGGAAAAGGTCAACGTCACCTGGGGTATTTCATCCAGGTCGGTTCATTACTTAGCTTCATCGCCATTATTGTATATTCGTGGTAGCTCATCCAGGCTAACAGACGACTTGACATTCAGTTTCATGATGGGTATCATCTTGCCTCAGCAGTCTGGCTGTCGAGATCATTCGATGATACTTGGCCCAGTTTATGATCATTGAGTGAGAACTTTGTGAATATGTTGACAATGGGGGAACGGTTTCCCTTATTAATCACCCGCCTGGGCCTCAATTGAAAAATGACCCATACATCTGGCAAGAAGTTTGGCAAGTCGAAGTAAGCCATGATGAGCTTGATGACATGCCAGAGGACTTTAAATGGTGGTTACTCGGCGTCTAGAAAACATTAGTGCAATACTTTGTGGAAACACATGAAGCTTCTGCTGGACATGCATATGAGGCCTGACAATAATGCCGCGATCTTTGCTCTTGGTGGACGGCTATGTTTCGGTAAGCACGTATATCTTGTGCACAAAACTTTCGCTACTTATTAATAACTCTAGATCCGATCTATTGAGATATATACGTTGCGAAGCGGAAATCTCCGACTCGTTGATGAGAGGGGACTCCGTTCAACTATAAGGACAGTGGGAGTCTTAACAAGCGTCAGCAAAATTCGTTAAGCTAGAAGGTGACAGGCCAGTGTGGTGCTCAGACTGACCACAGCCACGACACGAAATATCGAAATGAAGAGCCGTTTTTAACACGACAGGACGTCAATACCTCTCGCCTGAATTGGCAGAATTCTGGGCTTTTCGAGCCCACTCACTGAACGCAGGCGAACGCAGCTCATGAAAGTTGTGGAATATAATACTCCATGAGTGACTGCAAGCGAGATCTTGGTTACATATGCTTGTGGGTAGGAAAGCAAGGAAACTTGGATTCTGTATTTGCTTGAGAGTCGTCATTTCTATTATTGTCCTGAAGAATAAGAAACTGACTTCAAGATGAGTAAAAGAATCTTTAAGAGTGAAATAAGTATGGCAGCAGCAATAGGAACTATCGACGATTGCCTTTGGAAGAGATTCGGCTGGATAAAGAAATTATATTAATTAAAAACACTATTCCGGGGCTGCGATAAACATGTTAAAGCCTGGTTTCATGTGCAGATTGATATTGAAGGTGTAGGATAAATGGTCCCAGATCATGTGGGGCATATGTTAGTTCAATCCTTTACGCTCTTGTACCTGACTAGGGTCAATTGTTAATCGTTCTCCTATAGTGCACGGCAAGTCTCCCATATAGCGAAAACAAATTCAACTTTGCCTCTGTCAGACATCCAGAAGCTGGTACTCGTCTTTCCAAGGCTTTCAAGGACCGCCTGCGCGCCTGGTTAGAGGCTTACTAGGATGATGCCTGAACTTGGGTTGCGGACGGATGGCTTCTTGTGATAAGACCGTGAAACTCATCAAGGAAGAGGACTCTGCTAACACGACAAAAGTATACGCACCGAACCAACACTGAACTCGACGCTCATAGGAACCAAACCTTCCATAACAAGCACCTTAACAGGTTATTGCAAACAATTCTTGTCTTTTCCCTTTGCTGCCGCATTCACTCGCAATGTCTGATTCTCGCCTGAGCTTGAAGATGGCCCGTATTTGCTAAGTGTATGTAGATTGTGGAAAGCTTGTGGAATTGTGCTGACTCAAACGACAGACTCTCCAACGTTTCCTTTCCTCCGAAAGCACCGAGCTCAAGACCTCTGCCGCGAAACACGTCCCAGAGAAGCGCCTTCTCCTCAACGCCATACGCGCGAAACAGCCAATCCTTTCGACCCCAAATCATGGCCCTGAGCCTCCTGTTGTTACCTAATGTTTCTTCCATATAACCAGCTGGATTGCGCTTACGCGCCTTCCTCCCCAGCGCCACAAGCCGAAGTGGCAAGGAGGCACCCAAATCACAGTCCAAACCTCTCGCACGAGCCAAACTTACCACAAACCGAACTTCTCACGTTCCAAACCTACCACACAAGACGAACATTTCGTTCAGACCGAGCCTCTTGTACAAGCCCAAGCGGCGGCATCTCAGCGGCAATAAGAAGGAGCAGAGCAACAAACCGCATAATAACAACCCGCGAGCCCTTTCCTCCCTCAGCGCTACAAGTCTGCAGGGCCACGAGAAGGAACGGAGTAACAGACCGAACAAAAACCATTCCCGAGCCTTTAATTCATCATAAGGAGTCAACATGGACAGCGAGGACGGATCGAGTTCTGACACAACAGGCACGGCGACAACAACCATGGTGAGTAAGCGAGGAGTTCCTCATCTGGGGATCTAACCGACAATTGACGACAAGGATACAAGCGCCGTCACGTCCTTGTACGATCGATGGCATCGCTTAAACGCCATGGCGTTTAATCGGCCGGGGTCGAAGATGGGTACCGAGTTCACGGGTAGAACCTCAAAAGGGAGGAATCGACGAGGGGTTCATCTTGGAGTCTGACCGATGATTGACACATGAGCGTGCAAGGCTTGTCGATGGTGTCGTTTAGATCAGTTCAAGTCAAAGATAGACACCAGCTTGGTGGGCAGAACCTCAAGGTGAGGATGCTGAGGATGCCTGATGAGGGTTCATGTTGGGATTCGGACTCTTTACACAAGAGCGCAAGGCTCGTCGCACGGAACAGTCGATGGTGTCGCCGAGATCATGATGTTTTCCCAGCGGGGTCCAAGGTGAGCGCCGATTTCATAGGCAGTCAAGAGTAATTCAGATATTGACCACTCCGACCACTCGCTCCTTGTATCCCAACCAAGTTCCGATTTCATGCTTATCTTTAGCGAGGGACCTGTTCTTGGCCATGATGTGAAGCTTGAAGACTGGAGAGGGCTGCACTGGCTGGCTGGTATATTGCGTTCATGATGTTGAGCCATCCAGGCCATTGGCTCGTATTCTTAGCAATGCAATCGAAAGTATTCGTCTCTCCGCATCGAAATCCCTATCCTCGAACCTCTGCCCTCTGACAGCCATGTCCTCAAGCGGCCAGCCCCCTCCCGCTGCCGTTATCCAAGACCGGTGCTCAAGCTTAATCACCATGGTCTACCCGGACTGCCGCCGACTTCATCCCTCGGCCGAATACAAGCATCGCCGCCCCCTAAGTCCTTTGTTACTTCCTAACCATCCTCCGCTCGAGGCTTTGCCAGCGAAATCGATGCCCGTCTTCGACCCTTGCTGATCAATGGCCATGCCATTTGAGCGATACCATCGATGATGGGTTGCCAAGGGCGCGACAAGCCTTGTACACTCGTTGCCGAATTCCAAGATGAGCCATTCATCGCTTCCTCAATATCCTCCAAGTCTATCCTATCGCCCTGATTGTTATTGACTCTTCATGATCAATCAATGCTTTCGGTGTCAGCCAACAGGCAACTTCGACTGATGCACCGAACCTTTTCACCAGCACTGCACTCAAACAACGTGAAGCTTGGGGACTGATCTGTTGTCTTCTTGTTATGTCAAATCATATAAGCAATGCCATTGATAGCAGTTCAGCTCACCGCATTTCGATTCCTGCTTTCGGACAGCTCTGCCCTCCAACAGCTTAGATCTCTCCCGCCGACGTTTTCCAAGCCCAGTGCTCAAGCTCAATCAGCTATTCATCATGGTATCCCTAGATTACGAACGCACCCATCGACATGGGTCTGCCTCCCCCAAGCACTCCTGCCCAAGGTCCCCCATCATCGTAGGTAACCGCATCCCCACGCCTGCACATAATGGAAGTTCCTCGGCACGGCTCGATGCTCCATGGAGTAGGCCTCCCAGAGTCCCTCGACAGTAGGCTATATGCCTTTCTCGTCCAGGTTCTACTGTCAAAGGGGCACAAGGATGGAGCGCGACAGCGTTATCGTCTCTCGGTCAGCAATCATCACCGCCTCAGTCGCCCATCGAATAGCTACTCAGCAACATGGTGATCGGCGATTAGCTCGTCAGCGGTGGTCGCCAATTATATGATAAACCAAGAGTAACGAGCTTATTTGTCGCTCGGATCCCAAGAGGAGTGAGTAACTCGTCGCTTGCTCGCCATGGCTGCTGTCGCCCTGCCAGGCGTCACTTAAATCCCCATGCAATCGGCGCTTTCGATATCCAGGGCTCATTATTGCTTCGACTAGTACATTAAATTCTGATTCCAGGAGGGAATTCACTCTTGGCGATGATGTGAAGCTGCCTGAGATGGCTGCACTGGCCGGCTGGTATGTTGTCTTCTTTTCGTGCCAAGTCGTCCCAGTCATTACCTCGGATTCTCAGCAGTGCCCTTACCAGCATTTGTCACCGCATATTGATTCCGATTTGTAGTCTCAAGCAGCTCAACTCTCGCCCGCCAACGTTATGCAAGCCTATTGCTCAAACGCAATCACCACGGTCCCAGACCACGAGCGGTATTCGTCAACATTGTCCCCCATACAAGCATCGTCGCCTCAGTTGTGTATCGAATAGCTGCTTGGCAACATGGTCATCAGTGGATAGCCTTTCAGCGGTGGCCACCGATTGTACAGACCGAGAGTGACAAGGCCACAGCCCTTGTACGCATTGTTTCGATAAATCCCTCGATGAGCTGCTTGTCGCTTCATCCTCGACAACAGTACCGTCGGTCTTGTCACCCTCATTGTCTCATCACCCGAGCCTATGGCTTCTGCCCAGCGCTAAGTTGCATCCAAGCTCCCGCCCAGGACTACAGCTTCCACCCAACAGACAGCGCTCCTCATCGTTTCGACTGGTGCACCCAACCTTGACTCCATGAAGGGACTCATGACGCGAAGCTTGTAGACAGAATGAAGCTACAGCTGGCTGGTATGTTGCCTTCTTTTGGTGTTAGGCCATTGATTGATTGGTCTTTTCAGCAATGCCGTCGTCAGCGTTTGTCCTTACTGTCTCGAGATTCCGATATCAGCCCCTGTAGTCTGCTGCCGGCGTTCCTGCTGACACTGTTATTGAGCTTTTGATGGCTGATGTCGAGGCTGATCTGGCTCCCTATGGCCCTCTCGTTCCTGAGCACAACAAGGAAAGCAATGCCACTGTACTGCTGCCGATACTCCCGCTGCCATGGCCCTCCCCCCGAACGTTACCCAAGCCCAGTGCTGAGGCTCAATCACCTTGGTCTCCCCAGACCACGATCGATATCCATCCATCTCGAACATCACCGCATCAGCTGTGTCACGACCACCTACTCAACGGCATTATGGTCGGCGAATAGCGCATCCACGGTGGTCTCTAGCCGCTGCGCCCGTGCCAAAGCGTCACCAACAGGGTATTCGAAGTGTAATCAAGGTCGTCGGCGACCATTTTTTGTACGCGATTCTCCGAATCCCAACCGCTCAGACGAAAGTTAACCATACACAGAGTCTTCGATCCTCTAGAGGATAACCCCGCCCACAAATCCGGCTGCTCAGTATCATGGCCGACGATGAGAAAATACAAATATCTCTCATCAGACTACTCGTGGGCCATGCCTAAACCTCCCTGGACATATCCCGAAGGCGGGTAGATCGTTAAGACGAAGATGTTGTCTCCGGCCGTCGATAGCAATAGCAGCCTTCTAGACTTGACTCTGATAACAGTACCTCCACACCTTGAACAAGACTACTTACTGACTGAAACTCATGCCTCTTGTATTCTGCGGGAGTCCTCGAGTAACAAGCATGGTTTCATGCCCTTAATCGTAGTCCGGGTACTCGTCGCGCAATACTCAGTCTCAAAGTAACCCTTCCCTACCATTAGTCATGCACAAATTAACCCAAGAAGAGCTGCCTTTCAACAACGCGACCTTCAAGGCACTTATTAATTCGTCAATCTCACTCAGTCTTCAGATTACCGGTTTAATACACTATCAGCAGTTCAAACATCCGACCATAGCTCACACAGAAGTATCTTCCACATTAGAAA
Source organism: Fusarium torulosum (assembly GCA_900312805.1). Lineage (NCBI taxonomy): Eukaryota > Fungi > Ascomycota > Sordariomycetes > Hypocreales > Nectriaceae > Fusarium > Fusarium torulosum. Next base: position 11,994 of record ONZP01000683.1, read on the forward strand.
CATTTTCACTCCTAGCACATCCCCAATACAGCCCGTAAGCGGCGATCAACTTCGACAAGAGTGACCTCGAACAGCCCTGGCTCTGGCAACCGTCTTGATCTCCTCAATTGCTTAGGTGCCATGTCCTGGGGAAGAAGCCGAGGATGCATCGCACTGACATCCATGTACACCCTTGTGTTGGCGTGGTGGTTCGATGGCAGAGGAAATCTGTCGTACTTGTCGGGAAGTTGCTTTGCCGTCGTTAAATCTCTGCAGCCACCATACACAGGGCTGCTCTGATAAGTTATCGGCTTCGTCTTGTTGCGCTTATGAGCAAACATGGGCAGCAACGTCACGGACTCACAGGCGGTAATGACTTATTTATCAGTTTTCTAGGAGGCCAAAAATCCTTGCCTGGGGTAGAGCGATAGCATAGACTTTAAAACGTACGTGATTATCTTTATGGGTGTAAATTCCAGTGTAATTCCATAAGACCTCCTGGCATATGCTCCCCTTTCTGTTACCCCCTCTGCATATCATGGCTTTGCCATTGTCGTTCTCATCTGTACTCGGAGTTGATTGCCCCAGATTCCTTTCTTGCCATCGTCAGTAGCCTAGAACTCTTTATCAACGTTAATGGGTTCCACAATTCTAGTGCATTTCTGGATCATCCGCTCTTGGTCTTGAAGCCCAGCCATATTAGACCCGATCTCCTCTCATACCTTGTGGCTTGAAGCTGCTGTGTGGATGTGACAGTAGCAGGCCGGCCGGTCCTGGCGTGTTTGCGATGCAGTAGACTCAAATGGTATAGAGGTTAGCTTGAATTACTGAAGCAAGCTGAATATAATCTAATGGAGACCAGATTCGTAGAATCACTGGTTGTAGAGAACATAGAAAGCAGAGGGAAGCACGATCGCTTTAGGCGTAGTAGGACGAAAGGTAGCAGATGCAAATGCTCTTAAATGGACCTCAAACTGTGCTGCTGCTTGAGCTCTTGCGGGCATTTGCATCGAGCCTGGCATTGGCCCACCTTGGTCTCCCTTTTTCTGGTGGCTTGTCAACTGCCGTCTTACCACTCACCTCGAGCTGTACTTAGGACTCCATTTTCACTTTGGAATCTTTGGCATGGTTTGAGTTGTCAAATTCTGGTGTCAGCCTAATCGTTCGGAGGTTGACTGCTCTGAGCAAGATGATGGCGATGAATAAATGGAAATAAGAAGCATATGATTACTATACGAAAGGAAACACTTATCTCTAAGAGACTTGGTCAACTTATTTTCACTTCCCTCAGCATACAATATTATCCGTGCGGTGAAGTTAAGCTATATCTCAGATCAAGACCACATAAGCTTACAAAGTCTCATATAGCCATATGTACAAAACGTCACACACCTGAAAAACATAGGCATTGATGACTTGTGAAGTAGAACACCGTGTCATGTCCAATTACACTAGTCTCACACTTTGCTCGGAGACATTCGAGGATCCTGACATATTTGCACACTGGCAGAATGTATGAAGATGTGCGTTCCTTGTAAATCGTGTATTGCAAAAAGAATTCACTTCAAGACCATTTCGAGTATCCGTGATCAAGTTACGGCTCATTGATTTACCAACGTTAGTATCGGATTGTTGGCTAGGTAAAAGTCTCAAGACTCAGCCTGACCTCTGCCTATAGACGGTAGGGTATCATTTCCAAACGGCCTTTCTGCAACTTATCAAAACCGCCAGCGCTTTACATATCAAAGCAGATACAGCATGATATCGAAAAACGGTTAACAATATAGTGGACGCTAATAGCAAAATTGCCAACCATTAACTAAGCAAATCAACTTCGGTTCAAGTCCGAGTCACCCTATTATAGTGCTTTCAGTCTGTTTACAAGATGTTCAAATCTTTCAGTCCGAACACTCCGTGGCTCTCAATATTATTAGCGTCGTAAGATAATAAAAATATCCCAGTTTGAAGTATATTACAAGCAATTGACGACTATCCGGAGGCGTGGATTGTCTATTGCAGTAACTATCGTCAATCCCCTGTATTTCTCCAATCATCAGTTCACTAAAGACATCCACGAATACTAGGAACATGTCAAAGTTGAGCTTGCGCCGGTGTGAGGCCAGGTTGCGTAATCAGTCTCTGATCTACCGAGACTACCCGTTCTAGACGCGGTGCAGTAAGTTATCGACACCTTGGTCTAAGAGCGTAATGGGACTCTGCGTAGGCACGTTTGGTCGTCTCCATTGTCACAGGTGCCACCATGTCACTGACATCGTGTGATTATCCCGAGATATCCCATTCGAAACCAAGAATCAGTATATGGTTCTGTTCTTGATCGAAACGGCATCCTGGCGATCCGGGTATCTTTGCAGTGGGAAGTTCTGCGGCTATCGTAGTATCCAAATTCGATTCTATCATAAGGAATGGGGGCGAGATAGTATTCTGGTTGTCATCAGGCAGGAACCATGTTCCTCTGCCTTTGTAAATTTGAAATAAACTCGTATTTCCTTAGCGAGGTCGTGAAAAGATTATAACACTCAAGGAGCAGTCACCTAGCTATCGGTTTACAATATTGCCGCAGGATAACTATCTTTCTCTTCTGGCATATAACAGTTCATGTCTCTGTTCGTCGTCAATAGTAGTGGATTATTGAAAGTAGTTCTGTACCGTGGCAAGATACCAATATGCCATGATGGGTCTAAATTCAGAAACTCCTCGATTCCTTCTTGGGTCGATGACCAACTACCATAAAGACTGTAATCCATAACGATCTAAGACCTAGACAGTCAAACCCGTCAAAGTCGGCCACCTTTTACCCGAAACACGAAACCCAAAGTCCTCTGTACGTGTTCTTGATGTGCTAGCTTATCGTCGATTAAATCTCTACGACCTGTTACCTAGCACCGAGTGAACACTAACTCCGCAAAGGAGAATCCTACCTAAGAGCACTTTCGGAAGAAGAATACGCTCTTGCCCCAGAACGGCAAAAGTGGATAACCATTAGGGGCTTTCATTGAAGGCAACATTATACAACACAAAAGACGCCAGGCAAGACAAACTCTCTTTCCTTGTGTGCGTTGATGAGATATAATATGCTGCAGAAGAAATTGGGGATTAGCAGGAAGCTGACGGGTGCTAAAATGTAAAGAACAATGCAACAAGAGGACTTTGGAGCTTTGTCTGCCACAGGGTTGCGAACTGTTGGTAACTGTTGATACAGCTCCAGTAAAGATGGTTCGGTTGACTGAGACGAGCCTTGAGGGATACCTTGCGATCTTTACCAAGAGTGCTGGATATATTATCAATGTTTTTAATCGATGCGGTTAGCAGCCCGGACCGCAAGAGACACTACCTCGAAGAGGGCTGGAGAGCACGGACTTCCTGGAGTGCACAGCCTCTGCAATACGTGGTGGACAGTCCGTGTTTGACGGCATAAATGGAGACAGGTGACCCAGCAGCGTTGCTGGTTCAAGACGGGTAAAGTAGGCAATAGCTGCATGAACTTTTGTAAGTTTATGATGGTAAAGCACTAGAGGCTGGCACTGGCACCCTATCCTAAGACTCCGAAAGCCTGCATGCTCCATCGATGGTATGAGTCCGATGAACAAGATCGTCAAGTCTTAACCTTCCAGTATGTATTCGTTGGTAGAGCTGAACGTATCAAGTCGTGGATGAACTATAAAACATTAAAACATCAGGTCTATCTTGAACCATATACCCAGCCTATGCTCTGAATCTCACTCATTATTCATCGCTACATGAGCTACATTACACTCAAATTATATTATTAACCATTCACTCGAGAACCTGTTGCCTCAGATATCTCCCAATCAAGAATCCGAAAACACTATATTCCCTTGTCAGCGATGGGTAAGGTATATAGCCACCGTCCCCCTTGACTTGACTCCATTTCACATGCACTTGGCTCTTTGCATGTTCGAGGTCGGCGCCAAGGCTCTCCAGGTCCCCGGGATGTGCTCTATAGTCGTTCCGTTCCTGGGCATATTTGGTCTTGTATTCTATTTCCAGGCTTCGGTAGTGCCCCACCAGTTGAACGAGGGTCTTCAGCTGCTCCTTACGGGTTGCTAGAGAGTTGTTTCTGCCTGATGGAACAGTACTCGGCTTGGTTTGGTGCGGGCGAGTGAACTGCGGCCTTGGAAGGGAGATTGACGGAGATGAGGTGAAGTCAGAATGAGCTGATGAGGCAGCTGGGGATCGGCCAAGAGAGGGACTGGAAATAGCCGTGACGAGAGGGCGAGTACGGGGCTCAATGGCTGAAGTTGAACGGGACGAAGTAAAAGGAGTTTGTGTTGAAGATGCTGTCAAAAGTGAGGATCTGGGCTGTGGTCTTGGAGACGGGCAAGGAGAGACGTCAGCTTCTCCTGACCAAAAGTCTTCAGGTTCCCAATTAGGATCGTTGAAGTTGTTGATTGGACTGACTTGACTGAAGCCAGGCCAGAATCCAGGAATGGCGGGAGTAGAGAGAGGCGCTACCGCCGTAGGAGCGAGAGGTGCATGCGGAGTTAATGGAGCGAGGGGGACAGAGGGCGTCGCAGCAGAGGACGCCAAGGGGCGGGGCACCAGGGCGGCAGCTGGAAGAGTAGCAGGTGGAAGAGCTGAATTTGGAGGTATCAGAGGCTCAGGAGCTTGAGGGGCTAAAGTCGAAGGAGGCGTAACAGGGGATTGCGCGAGAGCAGCTGGTATGAGACAAGAACTTGAAAGTGAACGAGATGTCAAAGAAACAGTAGCCGCCGACTTGGCCGTCTCCGTCTCCCTCGGAATCTTGTCGAGAGCCTGACTCAGCATCCCCTGGAATGTATCGACCAAGTGATTAATATTCGTCGCCACGGCCTTCTCCATAGTATCCTTCTGCTCCAGCTGCGCCCTCGTAGCCGCCGCCTCTGCCTGTGCCTGTCGACTCTGTATTAATTCCAGTGCCTGGTCAACCTGCGCCAAACGAGCGCCCACCACATCTTCATCTTGTTGCACCGGAGAGTCGTCCTGCAGCGGAGCATCATCCATGTACTGGTCAGGACGATACTCGTGCTCAAGAGCTTGAACGATGTGGCCCAGCGCAAGGACGAGTTGAGATGTGTTGGCGAGTGTTGTTGCGTGACGTTGAAAGTCGAGAAGCCATGACATGAGGGCTTCCCATGATTTCTGCGATGCGAGGTGCAGGCCTTGTTGGTAGCGTATTATGAGGGCGGGGTTTCCGTCGACGGTGAGGTGGTGGTGCACATGATTCAGCATTTGGATCGTTTGAGGGCAGGGAGAGTTGGCGGCGATGAGAGGTTCTTGTGAAACGTTTCGTTGTTGCGTGATTTGCTGGTCGGTCTGTGGTCCCGGATTGAACTGCTCAAGAACCTCATCATGTGGCAGAGCTGGCGCATCGCCTCCCATCTCATGGAAATCAACGACAGCAGCGACATCCGTGATATCAGTGATGTCAGCCACATCAGTGACATTATCGACATCAGTCGAATCAGTCGAAGCAGCCCAACTCTCATCACCAACATATGCCTCCCCCAAAACATCACTTTCAGCCTCCACCGGCCAAACCGCCATGATCCTCTCGGTATCCTCATCGAACCTCTCCGGAAACCCAAGTCTGTCAATGGTATTCTCCAAGCTCGCTACCATCTTCTTCCGAAAGACATGCCAATGCGCTTGACTAATGATGTCAAAGTCGATGCCCAACGTCACGGCCAGTTCACGCAGTTGGGGCTCGAGGCATCTGACGGTGGCTTTTGCTGGTTTATGCGTGGCGAGCCAGCGTTTCATGGCGATGTGGTCCGAGGGAATCCATCGGAGGCGGTGGGATGTTGTTCGTTGCAGATGGGAGAGGAAGACGCCGTTAAACTTGCGCTGGCTGTGTTCTGCCTTGTTAAAAAGTAAGAAAAGTGTAGATTCAGATGGGGCGCGGTGAGGTACCTCTGTGCTGAGAACACCCATGGTGATGTTTGACTGTTGAGTCCCGAGATGTCAACGAAGGAGATTGTTGAGAGTTCAAGAAGGATTGAGTTCCATATTGTCAACTGAGATTATAAAATGCGAAAAATAACACAAACACAGACGCTGTAAAGTAGCTGGTATAAAGACATGGTAAAGCTGACGGGAATGCACAGAATGGGGGAGAATATAGAAGAGGGGACAAGGCAAGATATTGCACATGCGATAAAGATGCACTCCTAAAGAGAAATGACCATGGACCAAAGTTCATTGATTGACTTGTGGTTTGGATTGTGATTTGGATTGTGGAGATCTCGTGTGGTTTGTTCTTTAGACGCAAATGCTCTCCCCATTCTTTGGCTTGGCCTGCAGTGGATAACCAAACCTCTTTGGCAGTTTACCTTTGTAACGGGCCACATGTGAACGAGCGAGTAGAAGCAGATATGGCAAGGTTTTTGCGCATCCCCAATTGATCAATCATGCATGGCAATAAGATTCTTTCGTTACACCGCTGGGAAACATATTGGGTCTTTTAGCAAGAAGGCTTTGAGACACAGCTTGCTGCCTGGATAACATGTCACACAACACTGCTCACCGCACGGCTGCGTCCTGAATGACCATGCAGCTTCATTTCGTCGGATCTGCCAGCCAATTAATACACTGTGTTACCAAGCGTGGAAACCCGATAGACAAAGAATCTGCCATAGAAAGCGCATCTCGCTCAAGACGCGTCTCCCACTGCCCTGAATTCTGGGGTATCAGAAAACCCCCCGCAAACTCATCAGGAATACCTCCCTCTCATCTCCTTCATGGTGCAAATCATGGGGACGCCTCGATTCACAGACGATGAGCAATGGTTCGCAGAACAACTCACAAACTGCAAGACTGATGCCGACTGGGATGCCCTGGGTCCTAGTCTCCAGGCTGAGATTTGCGAGCTCGTTGAGCGTCGACCTGACGTCTTTGAAAAGTCATCACGAGCGGGAACCTTGCGATCGAAAATCTCTGATTTAAGCCATTTGTCGCAGCTTTCCCCGACCCCTTCCATCCCCAACCCGTTGTTCCGCAGCAAGTATGCGGATACCGTAAATCGTGGCTTCTGGGACGCCGAGGCGGACAGGCCAAGTAAGTTTTACATTCCTCCAGCCGTGAACCCATTTCTAACGACGATAGCCTCGCGAGGCCAAGTTTCGATCCCACAGCCACAAACCCCACGCTCCATACGGCCACGACCATGTCCACCAGCGACACCCACACGACCGCGTCCTCGTCTAGCGGGGGGAGTCAACTTCAGTGACGCGACGAGTCTGCAGGAGGCCATGACGCAGAGCAATAAGTTACTTCAGGAGGCGCTGATGGCGGCGGTCGAGCACGAGACGAACCTGAATACATATGCTATGGCGTTGGAGGCGTTGGGAACTACGGGGGTTCCCATGGACCAGGGAGGTTCTGCGCCGGTGGGAAGGCCGAGACGACGGAAGCCGCACAATAGAGGCAAGAGAGGGATGGGGGATGAGGATAATTTTGGGGTCCAGTAAGGGGTTAACCAGGCTTATTG
>ONZP01000684.1:0-21877 GCA_900312805.1 Fusarium torulosum
TTATTATCTAAAGTTTATTAATTTTTCTAGTATTAAATAATATTACTAATAGCTTAGGGTAAGTATCTTACCTCTATAGTAATATCCCGGTATAAATACCCGCTTTTTATAGCCTATATTATAAGAGCTTTAATTATATTGCTAAATTTATAATTTCTTTGGCGATTAGTATATAAGATGGATAAAATCCCGTTTTTTTCCGATATAACTTATCTATATTTTTGATGAAATGAAGATGCTATACCGGTCTGACTTTTAAAGGTGGATTATATGTTGGCGGGGAGATGTCCATAGACTTTTGACCCGTAATTTTAACTACCGCATGTCCAAGCTGTCGGGCTTGAATTGAATCGTGTTGCTGAGTAATGCCCCGGACCTTTGCTTTTTCCAGCACCGACTATCTTTTTGCGATAGGCGATCAAGCTTTCGTTCATTCTACGGCCGCCAACAGGAAGCAACGTCACGACTCTCTAATAATACAACAATATCGCAACCATGGATTCCACACAAGTCAAGGCTGCTGTCATCAAGCAGGTCCAGCAGGAGGCTAACCTCGTCAATGCTCGCACTCTGATTGAGGTACGTCCATGTCGCAATTGCTCTTCAGACACCATCGAAAGACTAACAACAGTCTTGCGATAGAAACTCCAAGAGACTTGTTTCGAAAAGTGTGTCCCCAAGCCCGGAACTTCCCTGTCGAGCGGCGAGTCTACTTGCATGACCAGCTGCATGGAGAAGTACATGGCTGCCTGGAACATGGTCAACTCTGCCTACATCACTCGATTAAGGCAGGAATCTCAGCAAGTTATGAACTAAGAATAAAAACCAACGACTTGCGACACTTTGGGGAAAAAGCGCAAGGTGTATCATATTGTGACAACATGTCTGGGATGGGCCGGATGACGTCTTAAGAGGAAAATAACCATGTACGAGAACCTGAATTAAGGATAGAATCGGGGAATAGACGAGCTGGAGCAAAAACGGCAGGGGTAATGAATCAAGAGCCATGCTACGACATTATATACAAACTCTTCTTTTCTTGATGATCTTGGGTATCTAAGCTCCTCCAGCAGCCTTCTTCTTCTCTTCCTCAGCAGCCCGTTTACGCGCAAGGTATCGCTCTTTTGCGCTCGAGATCTCGCCTTCTGTCTTGCGACTCTTTGCCGCCCGCTCGACCTCTTCTCGTTGCGCCGCTTCTTCATCGCGTGATCGCTTCATCGATTGCTCCAGCTGCTCCTCCATCATGCGGGTTTGTCGCTCTCGCTGAGCTTGTCGTTTTCCAAACTGTTGGTTGGTGGGTTCCTTTCGTGGCTGCTCGGCTTGTCGCTCGGATTCGCGCTGTGCGGATTCCTTCTTCTTTGCACCCACGTTTAAGCCGCTCCTAAGTAATTGGCGCTTGTCGACAACTTGGCCGTCTTCGTTGATGGCAACCGCTGCGCCCTTCTCATTAAGCTCCTTGGCTAGATCAGCCTCTGACCGTTCCTTCTCTTTCTCACCATCCTCTGTCATGGGTTCCTTGGAAGCGCCGTGCTTGGCGTTTTCCTCAGCTGCCTTGACAGCGTCTGAATGCCGTTGCTCGTCCTTATCCAGAAGTTTCCGGTAAAATGCAGACATGCCGCCAGTCTTGTTCTTTTTTGCCTCTTCCTCTTCCCTCTTCTTCTCTTCCTCCTCCAACCGCTTATTCTCCTCCTGTTGTTTCCGGTAGGCTTCGGTGACGAACTTTTCCTTGTCGGCATACTCCTCTCCTTCGGCCTCTCGCTCGCGCGCAATCTTTTTCTCCTCTGCAATAAGTGCGTCGCGTTTCCGAATATCAGCCGCTTGTAGGATGTTCTTCATGTACTTGGGTCTCTTTTCTTGGTCCTCTTTCGTAACCTGTTTCTTGGGCTTGAGCGAATCGTAGACAGAATCGTACTCGTAGACGCTGGCATCAACTTCGGCGGCAGCTTCGGCGTTCTTCCGAGAGCTTAGAGAGCTGGAGAGATCGCCAAACATCATGTTTAGTTGACCCTTTGACTTAAGTTTCGGGGGTTGGATCGGGAGGCCATTCTTCGATTTGGTTGGTTTCGAGGTAGTAGTTTTTGGCTTTGGAACGCTGCCGAAGTCGTCAAATTCGCCAATTTCCTCTGCTTTCCCCTCACCACCGGCGCCATCGTTATCCGAATCGTCATCATCGTCACCAAACATGGGCCTTCGCTTTGGCGGAGCGGGTTTTGACGCGCCTGGCTTTTTGGTGATGTTGAGGCCAAAGGCCAAGCCTGGTTTACTCATGATGTGTGTATCCTGGTTTGGGTTTTCGAATTCAAGTTGAAAAGGGGGTGTTCAGGTATGTGTGAGCGTTGTGCGACGTTGGGAATGGGAGAGTCGATTGTTTTGTTGAATGGTTGAAAGTTGGAGTTGAAGATTTAAGACTGAGGGTCGCGCAAGGCATGTGCTCCAGGTACATAAAGCGAACCATTTAGCTGGACGAAACGACCTTGAATCAAGCTCAGCTACAAAGTCTTTAATAGAAACAATCACAAATACTATATTCAACGCTTATAAGATTCTTTGTAATTAATATTTTTTGAGTGACTGATTTGTTTCTGGTAAAAAGTGCATTTCTACTTCCCATGATCGCATCCTGTCATACGTCCATGATCCGTTTCAGTGGCGTCCTCACAGGCCGCTAACCATGATCATGACGTGATTGGACAGCCACGGCTTTGACACAATCGGCGTGCAACCTCCAAGTATTTGAATATTTGCCTGCGAATACGTTTCCCAACCCTCTACATAAACAATTTACATTTGACATTTACCTGCAAATATTCAGGAAATCATGGAATCCTGCTCTACGTGCGCAACCATCCTCTCTTCAGCGCCCGAATATACGAAGGAGGAACAGTATCTTCCGCAAGACCGTCGAGTAGCGTGCTGTGCGAGAATCATCTGTGGCAAATGTATCCATGTGCGTCGTTATCTTTCGTGTGATTACGGTTGAAGCTGATGCTCTGTCATGGTAGAAAAACGAGCGATTTGCAGACTATTGTCCATACTGCCAAGTCTCTACGGTGCCCTCTTCTCTTCCACAGGGTCTGAGAGAACCGCCAGCTTATACATCGTTGCCGTCGTCAAGTTCGCATATCTCGGGGGCGCCGCCACCATATTCAGCAGCTTCAACCACCCAAAATGCTCAAGATGAGAAGGCAGCGTTGGCACAAGACGCTCTGAAAGAGGATGCTCCTGATATTCTGCATTTCCTCGACCATCGCTATGACAGCGTCAGCTCCTTATCTCTCAGATACGGCGTACCAGCCCATGCTCTGCGGCGAAGCAACAACATTACCAGTGACCACTTGCTTCTCGGAAGGCGAACAGTTCTGATTCCGGGCGAATACTACAAGGGCGGCGTCAGCCTCTCCCCACGACCTGTTGAAGGTGAAGAGGAAGAGCTGAGAAAGGGAAAGATTCGACGCTTTATGACATCCTGCAAGGTCTCCGATTACGACGTTGCGGTGCTGTACCTGGAACAGTCTGGCTATGATATTGAGAATGCCGTAACAGCATACTTAGATGACGAGAAATGGGAGCAGGAACATTCAGCCCCTGGCAAGGGGAAGAAGGCCGACAAATACAAGAACCGGGGGCCTTTTTGGAGAGGACTCTGACTGAGCTTTGAATTGGATATTAAATTCATGGTTCATACCGCCTAGCGGGTTCTCAACACGCTCTTCAGTTCGCTGACTACCTATCTTCTTCCAAGCCAGGGGCTTTTGACCCTGTACGTTAACGCCGCTAGATCCCTAAACATTTCAAGTTTTGTACAATAGCTTCCATGAGATATCAATGATACCACCTTTCTTCAATTAGAACGCTGACCGTGTGCGGATATCCTGTAACTTTGTTAGCACTTTCTTCACATGAAACACTGGCTCAACAACTTACCGAAATCTTCCTCTCAATTTCCCGGACCGATCGGTCCAACTCGCCTGCAATCATCTGCTTCTTGTCGTTGGGCAAAAGATTGAATCTCTCGCATAGATCGCCATCAATAACTCCCTTTACAGGAGCATAATAACCTCTATACATGAGATGATCTCGGCCGGCGAGTGGGGGATCCTCGGTCCTTAAATGTTGCTCGAGGCTCTGGAAGAAATCGGTATCTTCACGGCTAACAAATGGGATGAAAACTCCGATGGTACCCATGAGACCGCTCCAAAGCAGGATCTCTTGTCCACCGACCACCAGACTCGTCTTGGTGATACTCGTAGGTATGTCTTGTGTATAAAAGTGGCACATCAGGCTCACCCTGTGTGGTGTGCCATGAAGGTAGTCTCGCGCGTTGATGAGATGCAGACCAGATTGCTCTTCGTCAGCCTCTTCACTGGCCTTCTCAGGACAGCGGACAATGAACATGTTCCCGAACTTGTCACCACCTGCTACTGACTCGTAATCCACCATGGTTGTGCATGTGGTCCACCTTGCGATTGTATCGTCGACAAAGGGGATGAGCTTGTTGGTAGCAGGCTTATATACAACGTAGGTAACGCCCTGTTGGACGTCGCCTACAATGATACGATTGCCCTGTGTATTCAATGACACGATCTGTTGTGTTGTCACCTCGGCCTGGGATTTGCGGAGCATCTGCCGCATACCCAAGTCATATATACGCAGTTGTGTGCCAACAGCAACAGCCACTCTGCCTTGGAAGGGCAGCAGGGCCAGAGGCGGTTCTTCAACCTTTGTCTTGTGAATAAACTCAAGCTCTCGGCCTCCATCTTGGAATCGGTAAATATGGAGATATCCTTCGGAATAGCTTCGAGGGTTGACCACCATGTCTTTACCAGTACCAACAACCAAGAAGTTCTCATTGTCCTGACTGGCAAATGATACAATAGCCGCGCTGACAGCTGCTTCGTTGTTCTCCAAGTTGATTGTTTGTAGGACTTGCCCTTCATCAGACAGAGGATCGATTACATTAATGCAAGATGCCCAACGGCGCGTACCCTTGGGATAGCCAAAGTCTTCTGGTGGCAGAACCCTGGAATCGCCATTGACAACTCCAGGGTCTGCCAAAAGCTGGGCCCGTAGTTCGGGTGGCAGAGTGTTATTATCTGCCTCGATAGTGTAGAAGAGAGGCTCGTCTGGGTGCTTCACAAGCTTCTTCGGAGTATAAGTCAAGGGAATTGATTTTTGAATCAATGTCTCGCCGAGCCGGTCGATATTAAAGATACTGCGAGTGTTAGCCTTTCGCTCGCTTTGTAATGCTAAAGGAATGTTGTAGAAATGTGTTGCTTCAGTAGGAACAATTGGAAAAAATGCGTAATAAGGCCTCATTGCTCATGGCATAGGATTCCTTTTCTCATCATATGCAACTCGAAAATGAAGGGGGTATGAATAAGTAACGTACCGTAATGATTGACCTTGAATGCCAACTATGCCTTCTTCGCACTGCTCGCTGCTGAAGTTCCAGCCCCATTCAAGGTCAACGTAATTCAGAGGCGTCACAACAAATCCTTTTGTGATCGGATCTGCGTAGCCAAGCCATGGCCTGGAGCTCAGAGCAAGAACACAAGTCTTGCCCTGAACAGTAACTTGGAATAGTCTAACTTCCTTCGGTCCAAGGAACTTTTGACGTGTGTCTGTCAGCTCGCCAGTAACCTCGTCAAGAACTGTCCTGAGATAGACACCGGAGTGTAAGCCGATATGGAGATAGAGTGTAGAGCCACCAGATGAGGAGTCTTCCATAGCAATAATTGCTAACGATGTTGGGGCAGCAGTGAGAGCCTGCACCGACTTGTTTTCCAAGGTTGATTCGGGATCTAGACTCAGAATACGGACAGTGCAATCATCGCAACCGACAGCCAGGAATGAGCTCCTCAATCGTCCCTCAGGAACGTCGCCCAGGCTCAGACATGTGACAGTACCAAACATTTCCTTCTTCTCATCGTACTCGGCCAGCGAGCCATCAGCGTCCATCTCAAAGTAGACTATCTCTCCAGAGCTAAGTGCAACGGCAACTTGGTGAGCATTGGCTGTAGCAGCAACGATGGATCGATGTTGCGGTGCCGCCCATTCATTGACATGCCCATTTCTGATGTGTCGAATACCCTTGGGATGAACCTGAATCAGACCATCGTCGCCAAGAAGCTGGGCTGCTAGCGTGGGGACGCTTGTGAGGAAACCAGAGTCGCTGACTTCCTCAACAGTCTCTCCGATACTGAGAACCAGCGTACCGTTGGTGAATGATAGGACGATATAGGCGTCATATTGTTCCGAACGATTTAGCTTCAGAGTCCAGACCGCGGATGGAATTCCAGGCAACTCAGAGGCAACGATTTCATTAACCTCCAAGCCGTGTTTGAGCATCCTGAAGCTACTCCGAGGACCATTGCCGCATATTGTGTAAATCTGAGGTGCGTCCTCCCCAGTAAGATTTGCGACCTTGCAATCCAAAAGGGGATTCATAGCCGGGATGCTCTCAACCAAGGCCAAGTTTTCTGTTGGTCGAGGGTGGAAATAGACAGGTTCGTAGGCAGCCTTGGGGTCTGCAGGGAAGTCATCGCTATAGAACTCAAGCTCTTCATCGTCATCACCAAGCTTTTCAAACTGGTAGAAAGAGTAGTTGCCGAACTGGGTGGCAAGGTATAGGAATCCACTCTTTAGAATGCAAAGACTGGACGCGACCGGAACGGTGTCGAAATACTTAATCTTGAGCCTCTTGACTTCTCCTGTGGGATTGCCATCGTCATCTTCAATCATGTCTATTGAGAGCTTGAAGAGATCGCCATCATCTGTTTGTAGGAGGAAGAAGAATGCACCTGCACTGCCTTTCAGCTTATGCATGATACCAGACACAATTGTGCGTTTGCGATTGGGGTCTTCGGTTGCGCCTCGTCGACGTGGAATAGCAACGCGGAATGCCTCTTGATTGGAGTGCCGGTATGTGATGTTTTCCTCACCGCACACAAGCACACCGCTTGGTCCATCGTTACCACCAGGGACCTGGAACAGAATCGAGGCTGTGGGGTCGACAGGATCTGACCACTTTCGAACCACATGGTTGAGTCCCAAATCAAGCTCGTAATACACCAGCTGAGTGTCTAACTCTTCCATCGCTTGGCCGGTTGAGTCTTGATCAACCTCGGAATAATCAATCTCGAGCGCAGCAAATACGGGATTTGAGTAGCCGACATCAAGCGCTACCATGGAGATGACGAGGACGCCAGGTTTGTGAGCCTCTAGAGGTGATGAGATTGTGAGCTCGGCTTGTGAATTCCGGTTGAGAACATAAACAAGTTTGTTCTTCTCAGTTGAGGCAATTAAGCATGCTCTGCCCTTGGGATCACAAGCCAGATATTCACCAGGGATAACTCTTCGAACACCAGACTTGCCGAAGGTTTCGAGGTGCAATCGCTGGAAGCGATTTTCAGTGGGGATATACTCAATAATTGTGATCCGACCGGAGTCGGAAGCAATAATCAAGTAGTCTGTGATAGGTTTGTTAGCCTTGGGTTCCTAGCAGCAGGGCATCGAGTTCTCGGTGGCGCTGTGGTCGACGCGTCTATAGCATCGCTTTCGAATATCACTAAGTGATTTTCCTGAGAAGGGGATTGGATTGACTTACCCTTGTTGCTACCAGCTAACCGGAAGGCGGCGAGAGAACGAATGATGCCAAAGACATCATGAGATAGGAGGGTAATCACCTTTCCCTGAGAAGGATCAGGCCGTAGCAGTGAAAGCTGCGAGCCAGCAGCGGTGATGATGAGCTGCTCTCGAGTGCCTGCGAACTGGCCGAGCACCGCTTGCGTGACATTGGTCGGCGGTTGGACCGTCAGCGAGTACAAGAACATGTTCGACGTGGTCGCCATGTTTGCGGCTAGGCGCAGTTGAGCCTGCGCGGCTTCAAAGACAAATACAGGTCAGATTGTGTCGCGTCGAAGCTGATGGTTGGAGCTTTTGAAACTCGAGCGAGCTTTCATGTCAAAAGTTTGGCGCGCATCGGAGGAATTATTTTGCGGCGCAGAAGAATGTGGCCCGAGCTCCTTCGAATTATCCCACTTCAGCGACATCAGGCCTTCCGAAGAAGCCAGGACAATCAGTTTATGTCCCAAATTTGGCTCTTTTTGTTAATAAGATGGAGCCAACTCTGAGGAGAGCGGCCTCAAGCATTTGTGGGCAATGCTCTGCCACTGTTCGGAGGCAATTGGCAACTGGAGCCGCAGCTAAGCCATGGATGAGGATATCACCCCATCATGTCCGAAGCGTTCACTCGAATGTCAAGGACCAGAAGCGAGCTGCCCCTACGCCCAAGACTCGAGACTTTTCCACTACTGTTAATAACAAGTCCGAAGCTACCGCTGCTGCCACGAACAAGTCATCTCCGTCATCGCTACGCCTAAGTCAAGATGACCTCTTCCATCCGTTTTCGAAGTCGCCTGTTCCCGAGTTTCGACAACGAGCCGCATTCATGCGACAGCACGCTTACTGCCCTCACCCCGATCACCAGCAAACGAAGCTCCCGACCATTGCCCCGAAGCCAGAGGATACTGAGGCTGCGAAAGGGACACAGCCTCCTGAACATGTGAACTTTGAGTGCCCGGATTGTGGCTTACCAGTTTACTGCTGCCAGGAACACTGGATGGACGATTACGAAAAGCATTTGGAAGTTTGCGATACTCTCCGACAGATTAACGAGGATGATCACGATTTGCGTTCTGGCCGAGTTTTCGAAGAGGGCAACCTGCCTGATCTTCAAATGGAACATGCAGCTATCAACATGACAAATTGGGACACTTTCATGTATACCCGAGAGTTTGATGCTGTTAACTCGGATCGACAGATGAGACAAATTACTCGTCTTCTGACATACCCTGTAACCATTGGCAGTGTTCTGCATGAACTCAGTCCGTACAGTATCAAGGCAGGAGAGCGTATGACCACAGAAGGACTGAAGAGTTTCAGCGGTTAGTTTTGATGACTGACCCGAAGAAAAGCACATGAGCTGATTTATGATACTAGCACTGCGATACAACTTACACCCTCCCAAGTCCGGTCGCGGAATCGGTGTTGGTGAGCTGAAGCCTGAGGCTCCGGCCGTTAGAGTTTTCATTCTAGGAGCTCGCGCTGAGTCGTCTCTCCCACGACCTGCTTGGGTACAGCTGGCGCACATGTTCCCCGAGGCCCGACTTCACCTTATATTTGTAGGACCCGAAAGCATGGCCAACCGTGATGACGAGTTCCCACTGCCGGAGAGGACCCCCTCGAACCCTTTTGGAGCCGTGGTAGAGGACCGTGTTTGGTACAAGATGAAGATCAGTACCATCGTGGATTACTACCATACCATTCACCAGACCCAGCACTTTGCACCATACGATCCTTACTTTGACTGTTTTGTGCTCTTCCATCCAGGTCTGGGCCACCCCGCCAGCAGTCATGAGTGGGAGGAAACTCTCCCCCTGCTCTTAGAGACCAAAGTTCCTATTATCAGCACAGGCTACACTCAGTTTGATATGGAACGTGATGTTGAGTGGGTCAACAAGAAGTCGAAGGGAGAGTTTGATATCCTTTTGCAGCCTGGCGAGAATGTCTTCAGAAGTCTTCGATGGGACTTGAACGACATGGACCCCCAGGATGTCAGCTGTGGTAACTGGGGCGTGTGGGCGTTCCGTGGAAAGAGGTATGTTATTGTCAATCAATTGTCTGTGGCAACTACAGTAAGCTAACTTTGCACTACAGATATGAGACGGCTACCAGGAATGCTGCTGAGTAGAGAAGATATTGGATAAATCAAGAGAGAGGAGGTCCTTGTACCTATATTGTACAGAATCTGTAGTATAGCTAGCTGTGTATATGGATAGATTAGCACCGGAAGCATCCTGCTTTACCTTGAACTGTGTGAGGACTGTCTGAGGAGCAGCGGTAGCAGAAAAAGAACATCTCCTAAAACAGCCTTTGTACGTCTTCGTAATTAATTGTAGTGAGTAATTGTGGCGTGAACTCTATTAAAACCAAGAGGCGAGGAATGTTTTTGGGCGTTACTCGGCAAGGTAAGGTACAGTACATGTCATGGGTAGGTAGCTCATGCATGCAGCCTTCCCCCCGCGTCTGCAGCGCCTGCAGCGCACGGTTCAGGCAACGGGCCAACCCGTGCCATGCGCGGGCAGGAGCTTAACAATGCGGCCTTCCCTGCGACCTGTTGTTAACTTGACTTCAACCAACCTCGAGGCCCAAGACCGAACCTCACTTCAACTCGCCATCACCAGCTTCCTCCGTCCCCGAGACCAGGACCGAGATCGGGTCATGATAGCGAAGACTCGCCGATCACTCCGGCCATGACCGCCATTTCCCCTGTGGCCCCGGCCGTTCCTCTTCCCCGTCCACCGGCCCCACGCAAGGCGGTGGCCTTTGATACTGAGCCACCATCCTCTGCCGCTGCCGCTGCGGTATCGCCTTCGCGACGTCCTATACGCCCTGCTACCACGGACCCCTTGTCTGACCGAGCGACTTCACTTCTAATACGTCGTACGCTGTGCGCTTCTCAGCTTGGGGATAAGAGCCGGGATGCGCAAGTGCCCATTGACGAGCTGCTTCCGCCTTTGACTAGTCGCAACGATGTTGACCTTCAGTTGTACGCCATTCTTGCTATTGTGCTGAGAGAGTTCGTTCAGAGCTGGTATAGCAAAATTACCACAGACGAGCACTTTATAGCGGAAATTCTGCATATCATCGCTCACTGTTCACGAGCATTAGAGCAGCGCTTTCGCAAGGTTGATCTGGAAAGCTTGGTCTTGGATGAGATACCTGACTTGCTGGACAAGCACATCACTTGTAAGCTTTCTCGACTCTGTTACGTTGGCCCTTCCTAACAGTGGTTAGCCTACCGAATATCTCACAGCACTATCGCGAGACCACCTGTGGAGGTAGATCCACGAGAGGCATACCACGCCCTGTGCCCCCTTCCACACCTTGCGCCAGTCCCTCACCCAGATGACCCGGCCACAATATCAGACCAGAAGGAGAACGAAGCTTTGTACCGTCAATTACTCGTCCGGGGCGTTCTTGCTATCCTCTTGCCCACAGAAGATCTCGAGAATTCCTGTCTTACGGCTCTAGTCGAACAAATCTTTTCCGAGCTTATCATAGGCAATGTTATAGCCAATAAAGCCTCACAGCCATGGATGTTATATGAAGGAATCTGCATCACGGCCAGGGTTTTGCAACAGAAGAAAGAGCAAGGGGCAGCTGCATTAGCAAAGCAAGACGAATCTTCTGAACCTAAGCTTGATGTCAAAGGTCGCCGCGCCTGGTCCGCAAGGTCCATGTTCCTCGGCGTGATCCAGCTTGGGATGCTAGTAGTTGCATCGCTCCGTTTCATCACTACTGCTCTAGTTATGGCATCGTCTCTTCCCGCTAGAACCACGCCCGTAGACGAAAAGGAAGTATTGCTGGATCACGACATGCCCTCGAGCAGCTCACCAAGCTCGAGGTCACTCGACTATACGAAAGCGCCGATCCTATCGTGTCGAGTATGGACGTGCCTTGGAAATTTGCTCGAGCTGAGCTTGCGCATGCCTTGGCTCGATGGATTTCTGTCACTTTTACAATACGGCGCGGTCAATGGTCCCGGACGAATCGCTGGCCATGATGGCCCTGTTGACAGGTAAGATATGAGCGTCTTTTTTTTCACTTCCTCACACCTACAGCGTCACCAGACATCATTCACCTCGCATGAATCCGGAGTCACTGGACCTCCTGATGCTCCAGTGAGCTTTCAGAACATGACATCTTCAACGGCACGGCATGATAAATCGGCCCGCTTCGTTTTGGGAGCGGCCCATGCCGTCTATATCCTTTGCTGTTGAATTACAAGCCGTTGTTGATACACGCCCTTGCAACCCACAATTACGACACCAACGTTACCAAAACCAAGGCAACGCCTTTTTATCTTCAACTTTCTTGCGTCTCGGTCCTGATCGATATGGGTCCCGGGAGTTGCGATCTTAGCCAATCGAAAAGCATAACGCTGCCTTTGACATCCGATTGCCTGACAGGCTGCGTCAAGCTAGACCTTTTCATCCAGCAAAATGTCGAGATTACGCGCCCAGCCCATGTCAGCTTCTCCGAAGGGACCACCCGCCTTTGAAGATGCACCACTGAGCTTGAATTGACTCTCGCCCCGTGCCGCGCCACCTGTCATCGATTACTCTAGTCATTCCCGAGGGGTTATGTTGGCTTGGAATGGAAAGACTCAAATTCTAGTTTCAACAGGGCACCGCCCTCTACGCTCTTGAATTTTCCGGAGTGGGTTGGCTTGGCTTGGATTGACCGGTCGGCCTCGTCTTCCCAAAGAACCAAGACATGCTGCCACCCGGCGAGTGTTCTTGCTTCTTAGTCTTGCACCTGCACCCTCTATGCGGGGCTGTTACACGATTCTTGAAGCTGAGGGGGTAAAAGCAGAAAGCATCTGGTGACGATACACTACCCACACTCAACCACGGCCTCATTGTCTGGTCTACCCGCTTGTCTGTTGTGTAACGCGGAGTCTCACATTCCTTTCTGCATGAGATAATACATGGGCTACGAATGTGCCTCTCGATGTATTTCCCCACACCTTGCAAGCCCTACTTGCCTGACTTTCCCCTGGCCCCAAGTTGATCTACCGCATTCAACATGGGAGGATCAACATGCACACACACACTTGATGCACCAGCCCAAAAGAGGTTGACATCCAATGGGCCATCAGCAGCCTTGTCGCTTGTCTCGCCTTGTGCTTTGCTCCTCATACTGCATTGTAGCGTATCCTATCGGCTATACCGACCTACCTACACTTGATGTGCCCCTTGCTGCATATAATGTTTTCGATCACTAACCCCCTCCCCCCCACGCTGCACTACCTCAAACGCATAGTAAAGCCAATATGTGCTAACTCATTCTCTTCTCTCACAGGCTCCTCTCGCATCATATTAATTCTCTCTTCTCTCCTTCAAATCTGCCCCCTCTTCTTCGCACCCTTCGCGGCGTTCTCTTTCCCAATAACGCCCCTGGTAAGGCGTCCCTGTTCCCACCATCTTCTGAAGCCGAGCTGCAGGCCCTGCGTCGTAGAGCCGCTAGGTCGCTTTGGGGGTTGCTACCGAAGGGTGTGGGAAGGCTCTACTTTGGCGGTCGCTTATGGCGGCGAGGCACGAAGGCCGAAGGCGAGTCATCGGACGATGAGGACCTTGTAGATGAGATGGAGCGGCTCCTGCTTGTGCTAGACGATGAGTACTGCAACAAGCATCTAATGTACAGCATTCTTGAGCTGGTACTTGCCAGACTGATGCCTGAGCTTACTGAGAAAGGCGTGACAGAGTTGTGGGAGGAAAGACTAGGTTGATTGAGATCTGTAGACATTCTTTGAGATTGAAGATACCCCCTTTGTTAATGCATTAATATAATCACCAAGAAGGTTATTTCATATGGAACTAGAGCAAGTTGTTAAAGAGCAAGGACATTCCTAAATGCACAAATGCCGCCCATTCAACTAAAGCAGGGATGTCTTCGTCTGCCAGACATATGCCTATCACAGCAACCCCTGAGCTGCTCATAGGCCACGCTCACTCAATCCAGCACCTTTCCCATAACTCAAGAAAAGCCTCATCGAGTCTCCTAACTTTGCCCCCAAAACATAGCGGCTTTAGAAAGACGCTTCGTAAACCGTATCCCACTTCATGCCCCATACCATGTCATGCCGTGCCTTGCAGCAGATACCCTCTCGTCTTTAAACAGAAATGCAGAGAAGAAATGATAACAATGTGAATGAAAAGAGCGTGTGCGCAGATAATTAATCCCTCCGCGTCAATGCCACATAATGCAGTCAAAAGAAATCAAAGATATGTTTGGAAAATAGAGAACATGCTCAGAAAAGGAAACAAACATTGGCAACACAGAATATTGCGTTGCCCCGTAAGCTGTTGCTGAGGACTTCGCCTTGATGTGCACAGTGCTTCCGCTGTCCCGTACTCAGGCCTCCGTCTTTTCCACCTCTTTCCAATCCTTTGCCGCTTCTTTCCAACCCCGTGCTCCAGGCGAGCAGTTTTGTACTCGTAGGTTCGTGTGGACGATTGTTATATGTAAATGTTTGCGTTCGCGTGAGCGGAAGATAAAGTCTTCGGTGGTGGTATCGAGTATAGAAAAGGTCCGTTCCTGTAATGTGGGTTTTCTGTTTTTATAATGCTAACCAAAGAGCTGTCGAAGATGTTATGAACACCCAACAGACTATTTAGCTTGCGGCCAATGCCGTCAGGTATGAATACTAGGGATCTGTCCTCCACGTGAGCGGGTTGGTGACCCGTATTGGTCTCGATCCAAGCACTATATGCTCCCACGTATCTTTTCAATATTCCCCTTGGGGAACAAACTCAGATGCTAGGACATAAATAAGAAAAAGAAACACAAGAAAAACGATGTTGGTAGAGTGATGTTTCAGGCCGATTCCATCTTGGCTGATAGAAGAACAGGTGCTTCAACGTCGCCTTCGGGAATACGTGATAGCCCCCCAATCGAAGATCGACCTTGATGGATCTTGAGCTTTTTAGTCAGCTGAACAATTGATAAATAATCGTTGGAATCAAAAGTGCCCGCCGTCTGGATGTAATTGAGCAGTGTCTGTGCTGCTCGACGAGCGTCCTCCTGAGATGGCGAGACTGGAGACGAATCAACGGGTGTTGATGACGATGCACCCGTTGCTGCCGTAGCACGATTTAAACTTGAGTTGCTGCTGCTGCGACGTAGCATTGGGGGCGGCGAATTGACGTTCGTATCGATGCCAAACGGCGCTTGTAGTTCATGTTGAGGCGATTCCAAAGCCGAGGACGGTGCGGTTGATGAAGGAGGATGACGAGGAGTCATAGGCTCCGTCGAAGACGAGACTTGATTCACATAGTCGATGTTGAGGGACGGGAATGTGTTACTTCTTTTCTCCCGGTGTTGAAAATCGGTGCTTCGAAGTTGATCCATGGGAAAACCTCCAACATTGGGGTCAGGGGAGAAAGTGAATGTGCCTGTTGGACTCATTGTACCAGCCGAGAAAGAAGACCCTGTGTTATCTCGGAAGTCACTGGAAAGGGATGTAGTCGATTGTGATTCCGGGTGCTTGTAGCCAAAGTCAAAGTCGATGCCATCAATAGGGGCGTCCTCATCGCTCCGACTTCCAGAAAGCGGCGAAAGCTGTCCTGTTGGTGAAGGCGACATGTCGCTCGACTTGGTGACAAGGGTCGATAATCTTGCACTATCAGGGATATTGGCTTCCGAAGCTCTTCGCATCAGCTTGCCTGCACCAATGCCATGCTTTTGCTTAAACTTCTGCAACCAGCTGCTGTTTAAGTTGTTGAGCACGCCCTCCTGGTTTCCGCTAGCATGGGCAAATAGTCTCGCTTGTTCCATGATTTCCTCGTCGCTAACTTGGAACCCTCGTTGTTGTTGTCTCCTGACGTAGTTGCTAAGTGTTCGGTCGAAATCAGGATGCTTACCCTTACCACGCTTTACCGCAGCATTTTCGGGCTCTTGGTCTCGTTTCAAATACTGATCTTTGTGTCTTAAAACCTTTGAAACCGTGCTGTTATGATAATGTCAGATCCCCAATGGCGAAATGTGACTTCGGTTCCAAAGTGCCTACCTTCTCTCAACGCCGAATCGGGCTCCAATATCGGCCTGTCGAGTACCAGGGTTATCCTCATGGAACTGACACATGGCTCTCTTCTGTTCCGTAGTAAGGGTCTTCCTCGATTTCTCGTGCTGTGTCAGCAACCTAGGGGGTTCCACGGGCGGTGCGCTGGTAGCAGGTGTCATTGATAGTGGTGGTGCCGAATAGCTCTGTGCAGGGGCCGGATTTGTCAATTGGCTCGGCCAAGTCGTATTCAGCAGAGGTAGTTGATGATGTGCCATTGGAGGTGCAGGTTGTATCATTTGATGTGTTTGTGGTGGAGGCATTCGATTCATTGATTCCGATGGTAATCCGTGATTGACAAAGGCACCAAATGATGGATATTCATTCAATGGGCTGGCACTATATGGGCTCTGGCTGTAAGGACTCATGCTAGTCCAAGCATCGCTCCCGTATCCATTACTTTGGGTCATGGTGTTATCCTGTCCCATTGTGGATGCCCCGTTGACGTTATTCATGACTGCGTGTATCGTCCAGCTAACACTGGATTAGGGAGTAAGAACGTTAGAATTTGGCTGACAGTTGACAGCCAACAGAACCCTCGCCTTCAAGAATTGTTGGAGGCTGAGACGTATATCGGTGCGGTGGGCGTAGCCAGGTCGAGTTCCCTGAAGTTGGAAACGAAGCTGGGGAACAAAATAAGTTGGTGTGATTGTCCTCACGTTTGACACCGGTAGATGAGGAGATGCATGGTCTTATCCGAACTGGTTCCTAAAAGTGCAAAACGGAGGTGATTCACGCTCGCTTTGCTGTTGATCTTTAAAGTCTTTGCACCAGCTGAGAGCACTTAGTACTTCGTTAGACAATGTTAAGTGTCTTGCAGCAAACCTTTTACACAACTCAACACAGAAACCCAAGTAGCGTAAGAACTCAACAACGGGGCAGTGGAGCTTAGAGCTTGTTAGGCTGTAGAGAAGTTGACCTTTGAGCCTCGAGCCAGTTCCACTGTCTGTGAACCTTTTCTCGATGAGGGGAAACAACTTGTCTTTCAACACGCAAGCTCGCCAAACTGAGACACGGCGGAAGTTTCTTTTACTTGCTTTTTCCTCGTTGAGCTCGTGGAAATTGCGGAGACTGCAAATTCGTCTCAGGGCAAACGAGGCAGAGCAAGACAGGAACGGATTGAGTTGGTGGAGGGTGGACGGGCGGGAGGACAGTAACAGCGCCCAGATATGACCGCCAGTAGCTCGATCCGGACGGAAGTGTCAAGACAGAGTTTCGAAGGTGGACCACGGACTTGAGGCGGACGTTCCAACACGAGGCCAGACCGTTGAGGAGTATATCGTTTTCAAGATGTGCAGTGTAGTGTAGTGTAGTGCAAACAAGCGAGACCTAAAGCCATTCTCATCGCTACATATGTAAAGATGAGCCCCCAGAGGTCGACCTTCTCCATATACATATGCAGCACGCACGAGGAATACCGGCGAGGGTGTGGGGGTTTTCTCACAAGGGGGGAGGGGTGTGCACTGTAATCATGAGCGATCAAGGAGTGGTGTGTGTGTGGAGGGTAGTGGGTAAAAGCCAGAGCGTTCTCCTAGACAACTGATGAATCCTTAAAAGGTTGTCTAAGTGTGTGTACAAATGTGTTTAGGTGTGGATGAAGCTGATAAAGACGAAGAGTGACTCGGATTGGGTATGACAAGACCTTCAACGCTCTTCGCAAGACCTCGCACGCGAGTAGGCAAAACAAAGGCTCACTCACACATTTATCACAGGCACGCATACTCCGTACTCACCCGCCAACAAGCGCGGCAGATTGATCAGGGTCAGAGAACAATAGAGGACAAGCTCATGAGGTAATAGGATGGACGCCTTCGGGTTCGGAGATAGACCGGTGAGCTAGGGTGCAGTGCTATGGAGCTCTCAGCCGAGTCTTCTTCTTGTCGTTGATCCTGGCCAAGTCATCGCCGGGTTGGGAAAAGCAAGAGAATCGTCAGCCGTTGGAAGAAGGCGTGGGTAGGCACAAACCCCCTGGCCCACGGCCATCTGATAGGTGCGAGCTGTCTCAAGAAAGGAGCGCATCATAATTCAAACCACTATTCCACAGACACAAGCTTCTGATCAGCGGTAGGAGAAGCGGAGGAAGCAACACGACGGGCGAAGGAGACGACGGATAAGACAAAAAGACTCATCTCCCGTCGTGTCGTCCCTACCCTAGCAATAGGGTTTCTTCGTATTCCTGGTTTTGCTGCTTAAGTTACTTTTCCGGAAGAACCACCTTTGATGGCTGATCTTGTATTCGGGCCTGTCACTCACTCCCTCATTCCCCTCCTAAGAGACCAGGTCTTCACTTGAAATGGTTGTGCAATAGCAGGGCTCAAAGCCCATGAGAATGAGATCAGAAGATGGGGCGTGCCATAGCAGTGTCCACTGCTGACTTCTGGTAAGAGGAGAAGGAAGAAAATGTCGCGCCCAGACTAGAAAGATAGTCCATCTGGAAATCGTCAACTTGCAGCTTTCATAGGGTATCTCTCTCTAATCTGGAAAGCGCGGCGCGCCAAAACCCATGCGATTCGACGGGCAATGGCTGACTAGGCTGGGTTTAAACTGGAGATGGTCAAAGGAGAGCTACCATAGGCCAGCCAGTTCTCCCGAAAGGAGTCCACTAGATGGTGGGCTGGTCACCTGTTGACCCAGATCCTCCCCAGACAAAACCCGGCCTGGCCTTCAAGGGGTCTAGGAGCCCAAATTTTCAATGGTAATATTAAAGATGCTGCCTTTAGTATAATGCCCAATTCGGGACGGGACATCGGCAGCAGGGACTTGATATGGCCAAAAGTAAGATCGACTGATGGGTCACGGATGAGATACAGAGTGTGCAGCAATGGCACTGGTAACGGTATGCTCGGCCACTTTTCAAGACAGGGATCCTGAAGACCCTGGTGCCCGAGGGAAAGAAACCTCCAGTGACCAAGGATGACTATCACCAACCACGAGTAAGTCGACATTTTAACCTTGGAATTTACTCCATAGCCGAAAGGTGAGAATGACACCGAAGCATGGGTGGTTATGAGGATGTCAATTCAGCTTATTGCCCTAGACACAACAGTCATTCAGCTTCAGCCTCGGACGGCCCAGCCCGCGGCCTGATCTCTCTCTCTCTTATTGATACTCCTTCTTCTTTCCTTGTTAAGCATCATGTTCTGATACACGGCGCACTGCTGGGTCAAAGCCCGACCGGAAGGCAAGATCCGGAGCTCAGACCTGTCTCAACGGGAAGGCAGGCGGAGATGGGGTGAGAGAAGGGAGGGGACCGATGAACAAGGCTTTGGCGGTTTGATTCGCTCAGCCTTGTCCCTCATCTGCCATGCCCCAACTACCCATGGCTTCTCCCTTGCCTGTCGTGCCTCTTCGCCTCGCCTTGCTTGCTTGCCTCGTGGTCCCAGGATGTCACAGCCATAGCTCGCGTGAAGCAAGTGCCTCAGGTCGCTAAAGGGTCTTCTTTGACGAAAAGCGACATGAATGATGACTGAACGCCCAAAGTTTCATACATGCATCCTTGTCTATTGAATTGTTCGTGATGCCGAGGCCATTGAGCGATGCTGGCAGACTGATTCACTAGGCAGAGTCTAGTGCAAACGAGCATCGTAGCCCATGGAGATATGACACAACGTAGCTTGCAGCCACAGGCCCGACCAAGACGAAGAATGTGGTGGCTATCTCGGTCTATAACAGGTCGGCGCGCACGTGGTCCGTCTCATGGTAAACTTTTGAGTTATCTGATGCGCGACAGATCAATGGAAGATGGTGAGATGCATATTTGGCTCATCTTTGATCGGGTGTGATGATCATTGTGAAGTCCATTGGTGATGTTCCTTTCTCGTTATATCATATTGGTTGTAGTTTAGTTCATGCTGATGGCAGTTTCAGTGTTGCTTTGCTTTATGCGAACGAGAAGCCATCATATCAAAGGCTACCACCATTATTATCGACCCCCGCCCTCGCTCACACCTTCTCAGCACCATGATGACATGGTGCTCGGGATGCCGCAACTGGAATGGCGGTGGGTCGAAGATTCGAAGCCATACATCCTGATCATGAAGGGACATTTGATGCAGCGCACGGGTACCGCGCCCAGTAACATCTCGGGTGCCTTGTCGTGCTTGTCATGGGCTCTTGTCTGTGGATGAGAGACGAAGATCTACCGCTACTCTGAGCAAGGTAGAACTGGGGCTTGCCAGGGCATATCGACAAAGAGGCAGGCTAGTGGGACGGCCCTTTCTGGAGCCAGTTTGACAGCCGCCGCCCTGCCGCCCATGGCAGCATGGCCAGTTGCCATTCCGCCCCTAGTCCATCCCATCAGCATCCATGTCTGACATCCTTGATATGTCTCCCCATGTCGCAGCTTGGGCTTGGGCTTGGGCTTGGGCTTGGGCTTGGGCTTGGGTTTTGGCATGTTTTATTTTCCTCTTACATGGTGTTTCTTTTCCGAGCGACCGATGGTAGGTTGTAAATTGGATGGTTGTTGCTCAAGTAACATTTTCATTTCTCCATCTTTGGTGTCGAAGCAACACAGTCGGGATGGGGGATCCTCCCCATGGCTGGATGGTTAGCGCAATTTCCGGAGGGTTCAATCAATGGACATGCAGCCACCATCATGACTTTGCCCAGAGATTTTGCCATTGGGCAGCGAGTACCCATAGTATTTCAATGTTTGTCGGTCTTTATTGAACCTGTATCTGTACAGTAGGTAGAAAAGCGCAATGCGATGAATGGGTACATGGATGATGGGCAGACTGCAGACTGCAGACAGAGGAAGAGAAAGTGAGGGGGATAAGTTGTGGCGCGCCATAGACGGACCAATCCGTCGTCCGGGTGTTGATCCAGTTGGCCAGATTATCAAGATCCCTGGCGCCGACTTCATTAGGTTGAATGCAATTTTGATGGTGTCTATATGTTTGCTTCGCTTCGCTTTCGCTTCGCGTTGCTTTGGGGCGCTCCGTCTTTGGCACATTGAGATATGACAATGGTAGGTTGACGATGTAAAAAGGAAAGAGAAATAGATCCGATATTTTGGTCATCGGCCCAAGCCTAGGTAGGTCAGGTAATTACTAGAGTATGGGACTTGAATATTAAGAAGAAGCAGAAGAAGGAGCTCTTCACGGCACTTGTTGCTGTACCTGAAGGATCTTCCCGATATTCAGGTAGGTGCGAAAGCCTGCCTACCTGAGGCCGGGTAGGTACAATTCAAGGTACTGATGGTACTTGCCTGGGGCTAGATCTGGGCTCATAAAGATGGAAATTAATTCTAGGCCTCATGTGCCCCTGTACAGAGCTTAACCATAAACAGACGGGGCAGAAAAAACGAGGCCTTCCAAGTGGGAAGATCATGACGAGAAGGATCGCGGGTGCGCGCGGGCACGATCTATCTCATGACAGCGACATCATGCCGGTGCGTTAGAGAAAGAAGAGCTTACTACGTACAGGACAGTGCAGTACAATAGAGCTTGAAGCCTGGAGCCCTCCAAAAAAATTTAAAGAAAAATTGACATCGTTATAATTGGGGATCGTATCGTATTCTAAACGCCCGGTGTAGACAACTGCATGTGAGTGGTCAAGATTGTCCAATCGCTCTCGAGTTTGCCTCGATATTCCTCCTCCTCCTCCTCGATGAGCAAAGGCCTGCGTTTGGTCAATGGTTGCTAATCAAGCGCTGCCAGGGTCAATGCCAGTGAACAAGGGGGGGTTCCTGGTTGTTCTCCCGTGTTTTTAGGCGCCATATACCCCTTGCGCTGCCCCCGATTGAGATCTCGTCAGCGCTGCAGCTATGCCATCCATAGTGATCACTAATAATGGCGGAAGGCTGATAATACATGCATACATACAGATGCTTTACGTGCCTTAGTGTTAATGTTAATAGTTGCGATATGTTAGAGTTATTATTAATGTTTTTGCTATTCCGTTCTAGCGGGATCAACCCTATCTAGGATTTGTTGGTCCTTGTCCCGTCTTCCGACGAGCCGTGCCGCGGATGCACAAAGTAAATTAACGTAAGGTACGGAGTATATATTCAGCTTTGACATGAGTGAACCCTGTTTGAAAAAAAGAAACCGTTCACGCAGCAATTGCAATGACAAAGAGCCCTTCCTTTTCCTTGCCTGCGGCCACTCTACCTACAGTACCTGCTGCTGCTGCTGCTACTGCCGCTATCGTATACTAACTAACACCATGCATCATGTATGTATGTATGTATGT
>ONZP01000685.1:0-10411 GCA_900312805.1 Fusarium torulosum
TCGTAGTGAGGCTTGGGCTTAGGATGGTACGGCTCAGGAGGATATGGTTTGTTCCCTTCGTAATTGCCTCGCTCAACCACCGGGACAGCCACAACGCCTGAGGTAAGAGCCAGAGCGGCAATAGAAGACAGCTTCATAGTTGCAGATAATGAGTGGTATCTGCGTTATCAAGAAGAAGAGTTGGGAAAGAGGGAATTGTATCTCTTGAAAGAGTGAAGAGAGGAGTAGTAAAAAGATGGTTGTGAAGATGGGAGTTGGGTGATGAGAAAAAGAAATGTGAGTTAGAAATGCGAACCCCAGACTTTATAATCTTTTCGCAATACTACAAGACGTTGAAATTGCGACAAAAGTGAGGTATTATGGGACTAGAGATCATAACCCTGCCGCAGTCTGTGAGCAGAGTCTGGACTTGAGCTATAGCTGCTCTGTTTGAATTCTGAGTTTAGTTCCTACCTTTAGTCTAAACGACCGTTAGAGTAAGCATGACGATCTGTTTATGCAGAGTTAATGGCCAGATCAAGCGAGTATTAGAGGCAGTCGAAGGCTTCTCACTCGTCTTGGGATGCGATTGGTGTCCTCCACGAACGTGGTGTGCTATGCTTGAGACTATTGAAAAATTAGTATGGTCAAGTCATAAGCCAACAACTTCACCTCGTTGCGGCATCAAGCTATCGATGTCTTGTTTGTTGAGTTGGTGGCGTGCTCTTGTACCACCTGCATGGTGCCGGCAATTGCTCCGGGGCAACTTCTCCTGCATATGAGCCCTCTAAACCAATGGTTTGGAAAGGTGATATAGTGCATGATTGATCGGGATTGAGACTAGTCTGGGCAAACTATACGGTCACCGAGTAGTACTTAAGGCTCCACGAAGACAAATGCTAGAAGTGCATTGGTATCCGGGTTAATTAGGGTAATGATAGTCATTGATATTTCAGCCGCCCTTTTTAATCTGTGTACTCTATATGACGTATGCATTTCAGCCGAAGGGCCTAGATAACTACTCCCATCTCCAATTATACACTGTCGTATATGCTCATGGTGCAAAACGGACATCGGTTACGCCTGGCTCGGTTTAGATGTAACTGTTTCCGTCTCTGGGAATGCGGATATTAAGCGACGCCACATCTCAACGGTGCAGCACTTCTGACTTCACAGATCCAATCCCCATCCCACATTAGTAACTGAGCTAATTCCAAGGTGATTGTTATTGGTGTCATCAAGTGATTGATTAACATTTCAAAGCTTTGTTTAACCGAACGGTCGTTGGTAATGGATGGGAATTAATTTGGTATAACCACATACTCTAGGTGGTCGTCTACTATGTGTATGAGGTGGATTATCTCGATCTAGCTAGTCGTTTCCCCCCGTTTCACTCGAAGGTTTATACTAGTCTACATTGCTTTTAGACCTGGTGAAGGACAACGGTATCAGAGTGTAATCATGCAGGCGCCTCGTTATACTATGATGGCCAAAGGAAATACAGAAAGGGGACAAAACAATCCAGGAACATCACGATTGGTGCCCGCCTGGGAAAGTGTGTTGGTTATGGGTTATTATATGTGTTTATGATCATGCCTTGCATTGCATAGGCATTAGTCGTTGATTATTTTAAATGGTTTCTGAAGCATCACGCCACAGGGAAGTTATAGCAATATGCGTAATGTCTTTTACCCTATCAGTACTTCAAAGAAAGCGAATCGGGGCTAGAGAGTTTTATAGTGTATCTCTAGTGCTATGCGTTTTCCTCAAGTGAACTGGTTATTTTCTTACGTACACTACTTGAGGGTGTGATGATCCGCTTAATCCCGGCGCACGGCATTCAATAGTTTGGATTTAGAGTATTTTTAGCCCCGTCGGAAACTTTTCTCTTGCGTGCTAATTCCCAAGTGGGAAGCACGGTCCTGATTTGGCTTAATTATATCAACAAGTAACTTTTGAAACAGGTTAACCTCGTGTTAGTTTATTACTGCATAAGATGATGACCAGCCTCAATTTAACAGGTGCTGCAGTCACCAGTGGCTTCATAATAACTAAACAGACCACACCTAACTGCAACACTATTGATTGTCGGTATCTCAGCCGCATGTCAGGTAAGCCCTAACTATGCATAGCTATTGTTTTTCAATCTTACCACTGCGAACTTCGAGATGGATTTTACCGATCTCAGTCCTATGTTCGATTGAGACTGAGTTCTGGCCCTTAAGCTGAGGCGCATGGATTCTTTAATGGATGGTGAGGAGTCCCGTTAATATTACTAGTGTAGTCTCTAACCTCCCTCGGCCTGTTCCCTGGTCTCGGGTTCCTCTCTCTGGTTATTACCATGTATCTGTCCATCGTCAAGGTTGGCCACGCCCACCATGACAGCCATGATGATGGTTTACCCCTAGTGTTAAAAATTGGAGGAGTTGTTGGGAACATCGCCACTTGTGTCTTACTTGACATGCAGTAGACAGTTTCACAAATTAAGATGCTTAGGTAAAAGGTTCGATGATTCATGACGTCGTGAGCTATTATACAGAGACCCGTCTCACTGATCTCAGCAGCAAACCTAGTTATTGGTAGCGAGATGGGTGCACAGTAGACAGCATTAGGAAAAGGTAGATAATTTTATTTTCCTCGTGCTATATAAATTGTGTCTTTGGTGTTTAATGGCTTTAGCCTGATACAGTAATTCGAAAGCTATTAGTATAATTTAGTTAGTAATTCCTGTAGTTAATTGGGAATGCACCCTAGGAGATGTGTCTCATTGGTATTAATATTATTGACCTCTATTGCTCTATTCTTGCGACATGGCCAGGTTGGAGCCAGATGCACGTGTATATGCCAACTTGCAGTAGGTGAAACTCCACACCACGCTGGAAGCCTCGTATTATCTGGTAGCACAACTTACCAATCTATTACAGCTACTATTATCGTCTTATGGTCTGCTCGGCCTTCTGTTATCTCCAGCCCGTATCGGAGGCATGTGTGCAACACCCCTCCCCTTGTTATCTAAGTGGTTATGCATAATGCATACGGTTGTATGAGGCTTGTGAGTAACACTCCACTAAATACGAGATTTCTGCTAATGCATAAGATACGCCTCATCATTAGACTTATGCTTATTTTAGATCGATATCTGCAGCACATCCTTTCTACTACCCACATATTACAGAGGAGATAACGCCTTTAGCTCACTCTGCTCACAGCTACTTACACACTTCCTTATTACACAAGGTAAACCGATAGGTAAGCGCCAGCACACAAGACTATTAAGTTCATACATATGTTCATATGGGAGCGACAATAGAGTAACTCAAGCAATGGAATTACTAGATAGGATATAAAGTGAGATCACTATATTAAACCTCTCTTTAAAACGAAGTGGGTGTGCTTGGGTTGTTTTCCTTCGCTAGGGAGATAATCTGACAACCTTAAACAGTTGGAATATACCCGTAATAAGCATTATATGTCTCACCATCTCATGGGCTCCAAGGCTTGCTACCCTCCATTATATCATTTTACCAGATTCCCCTAGAAATCGTGTTCCTTACTCCTGGATAGGATATTTACTGTTAGCTTAGGAGGGGCTACTATCATTACCAGAGGTCGTGGTTAATTTAAGCATTTGCCTAACACAGAGCTAAATAAAGACCGTTGCCCCAGACCATCGTGCGCTGCTGATCACGGTAGCCATACGGCTGTGGTGTCTAAGCCTTATCCCTGACTACCGAGTCAGCAACCTGCTAGCTAAAGCACAGCCAGGTATATCGTTAGATGGCCACATAGAAGTAGCAACACATTGTGGCACATGGTAAAGAGAATGATTCCATACATCAGGTACAACATAGATGCAATATGCTAGAATCTAACAATTGCTAGACCATAAGTAATGGGCGCAGTCGAGGCACTCTTAAGGTTAGCTTATAGATAATCTTTTCCATATGGTTCCCAGTCATTCTTTTGATTTACAGAGTTTAGAACTATAATGTAATTCTTTTACTCCTAATACCTATATACGACCTAGAAAAATGCAGTTCAAGGACGAGTTTCATCGCTTCCAACCAACTATCGCCACATCTTTCCAGCCTAGAAGCTCGCAGCTAATTGTCCCTTGAAATTTCTTGTATTTGCTCCCTGAGAAGACCAAGTACCCCATACCGGATTGAAGCTCTTCATCAGCTGAGTCAATGGTTGCGTTTCCCGCTGCACTGGGAGAGTACATAATTTTCCCCGTCCATGCAAACCAAAACTTGGGCTGTCGAAATGTGTTTTTCTCAAAATTGTTGAATCGCAGTAGCTCTTTCTCCTCCACGTCCCCGGAGGCTGCCAGACTGCTAGTATGGTGTTGCGAACAATCATTAGGTGCTTTGACAGTTTCGCTTTCCTGAGATTGTGTATTGTTCTCCTCATCTGAGCTTCCCGATACTGTCCCAGCACACAGTCCAACCTTAGCTACATCTTCATCAAGAAGTGTGTGAAGGCTTTTGCGACTTCCAGCTAAGATAATTGTTGCATCTAAGGCGCCAATTAGGCAGAGGGTGCCCGCAAGTCCATCTTCATTATCGGTAAAGCTGTTTATTTGGAGCAAAGACCCCGACGGTCGTTTTTGTCTTCGATGTGTTTTCTTGCTGTCTCTATGGAGAGCGGTTTCCTGTTGAAATGATTGTGCTGCAGCCTCGGCGCTGGAACATTGGACCTCATACGAGCCAAATGCTTGAAGAACGCTTGAGGATCCGGTGTTCCGGGCTGTAGATTTGCGAGATTGTCGATTGTGAACATGCCGCGAGGTAAGGAATTCCGATTGCCAGTCATCAGCCATAGTGTTAGTGGCAAGGGGTCTAGTGATAATAGCTGCGAGATATTTAAGATATAATGTGGGAAATTAAAATGTTTGCTTGAGGTATATATTTAGTGGATTTTAACTGTTAGAGTTATGTAGTGGATGACGTCTATGACTAAAGAAACCCTTAGGGATAGAGTCCACATTAGCTCCTAAGAGTACTGTAGAAGATTAACTACTTACCTAAAAGATTAAAACTAAGGTAGTTATTTATAATATAAACTTAGTTAGGTATATTCCTTAGAGTGGTACTCCCTTTATAACTATTTCTTAATTTACTTATCCTATTATTATCACAACCTATTTATACCCCACCTAACACCCTAATACTCTTAACCATTTAAAAGAGACATTATTAAGACCGATAATCCTTATTATCGGTCTAACCCTATATTACTAAAACAAGCCAAGGACCGACTATCTTACCATAACAGTCCATAACCAAGTAATTATAGGTCCTCTAGGATACCTAAGTGTATATATTTATTCACTAAGTATTAAATAGAACTTAGCTTACTAGCTATTAATATATATTCTTTGTCTTAATATATTTATTATATCTCTTAACTATTAAGAGATATAATATCTTTACTATACCAAGATTCTACCTTTTAGTTTTATTAGTATAAACCTGGAATAGTTAAGATTATTCCCTAGGAAACCTAGCTTTTATAGTATATTATTAATTTAATAAATCCCTTAAGGTTTCTCTTAATAGAAGAGTTATATTTCTAAAGTTCTAGGGCTTATATAGAAAAATAGATAAGCCTCTATATAGTTTATAAAGGTGGTGAGCTCTGATATATATATATATATATTATTAAATAGTAAACATTAAATCCCAGGTGTCTTGGCCGGGTTAAAAAGATTCCATTTAAATAGCGTCCCTTAAGTATAGACTTTTCCATTTAGTTTTCGTTCTTTTACATCCTTACTAAGCCTCGATAGAGTATGCAAATACGCTTTGGCGGTTGTGTATGTCTCCTTGTTGATGCGTGCCTGGAACCTAGGGTCGTGAAAAAGATATTATAGGGAATTGGGAGTGTCAGGAACGCCTGGTTGGTTGAATGCAGCAGCGAGCGAGATCTGATGTTTTGAGGCTTTCAAGTCTGGAAGAAATGGCATGAGGCTTGAGATGCCCTTTTTATTTGGCAACAGTTAATAAAGTGATAGCGGGTGCATCGGCAAGACGGCACTGTAGTGCACAAAGCTATTACTATTTAGCGATCTATGAAGAATTGAGATGAGGTAGGCGAGATGGGAGAGCGCAGCGATCAGTTCCGACTTTGTAGCGATAGGATTAGGGAAGTCGGTAATAGAGGCCTATGTTTGCCACCTCATCGACCTATACGAGGAGCTTGTGATCCGCACTAATGGCATTACCCAAAGGGTAGTATGCGTTAACAAACGCGGTAATAAAAGTCCGCATGGCACCTAGGATGACTGATACATCGTCGTAATATTGGAAAGTTTTTAGTTCAGGACCGTAAGTGCAATTTATTAGGCCCCGGCGAGTGACCTTTGTTTCGAGATAATTGCTCCGCCAGAGGGCACCATCTGACTGCCACACCTGGTGACTTTACTTGATTGCCTGTTCGCCATTACAAGGAAATTCGTTTCAATCCCGCCATCGGGGTTAATGAGATTCGTGCCGGCTCCTATGCGGTACGCGAGAGTGTTGACACTCACAATACGACACGATTGGCTTCAGAGATTCAGAAAGTCTTGGTAAAACTCACAACGGCGGATCACACCCCACACTGGGTGCGCGTCACTGAATGACCGGCTGCCTGACATCCAAACGAGGTCAGAAGAGATATGAGCTGCTGCAAGGTGATACCACTGATTGTGCCGCACGTCGTTCATGTTAAGCAATATCTTGTCTAGCGTCCAGTCATTGTCTTCATCGAGAGGGGTGTAGACCAAAGGCGAGCCATTATTGGGTCGAATAGCCAAGGTAAGAACTCCCCTGAAGTAGAATGAATGAATAACAGCGCCTCGCAAGCGCCAGAGTAGTGGCCTGTTGTCAAGGTCAGATTTGCCAAACTGCTGTGATCGACAACGAATAACCGCCCTTCCTTCTGAAGACCGTTCTGCGTCTTTGTCGTGATCCTTGTTGCAATCCTGTCTTTTACACGCAGTGCAACAGAGTCATTTGGCTTGACACGTCGTAAACATTCAGGGTGTAGCGAGAGGCGCTCCACTGCAAACAACAGGTCAGACTTGACATTGCGAAGCACTCCTTCAGCAAGCCCCCCTGTAACGCTTTTTTCCCACTGGCCTACTTAGAGTTTGGAAAAGCCTTCCGACGACTCCAAATAAACAGTCTTGATATTGAGGGATCAGCAGGGGCGATGGCCATTCACAAACGCATGCTTATCACTTACATCGTTCAGGGAAGCCTCGAGGGTGATAATATCCTGTTCTACAAACCGGCTGACGGGCACCCTGGCTGCTAGAAAGGCATCGTATTGCGTCTAGATGGCCTTTCTACCAAGTGGTCCCGAGGGCCACGGGTGGGCGCCGACAAGTGTATCATCTGTTCCGTATGTGAAGCCTTGGCGGGTCTTTTCAATTTCAGCAGGTCGACGTGAGGTGTTGCTTGATGGGAGTGAGAAAGGTTGTGGCCTATTCGCACTACCAGACGTTGCCGCAGCCACAGCAACACTGAACAGCAATGCAGTATTCAACAGCAAATTTAATGGGGGAACGTCGTAGGATAAGACTATGGGAGTAGGATTGGGCTGATGTTACTCCTGACTGTTAGACTCCGTTCTAAGGGTCCTTGACCTTTTATATACACACGACTCTACGTCAATGAGGGGGCCTGGAACCCAGGGGAGAAAAAGTCCGTAAAAACATATCCTCCAGGAGTAGTGCCAAACCTTCAGGGCAGAGGTAAGTTTGCGCGTAAATTGCTTCAGGCTGATTTATAGTGCTTCCTTGACTCAGTTAAATCATCGGCCTCCGCGCATAAATTCGGTATACGCATGTTTGGCAATACATAGAGGTCTCGTAATACACCTAATAAACAACATGGCACTAACCGGAACCTCCGGCTTATGCGGATTGTATTTTAGGGTTAGACAGCAAGGACATAATCGTCTGAGACTGTTATGCGCAAGCTTTGCAATGCTGGTAGCGCCTATATCGTTTGCACTGAACTACCGGGCACTCCTAAAAGTCACTAAATTGCTCGAAACCCGGCTTTGTGTTTAAGGTTTATGTTATGTCGCAAGGGACAGATGGATGGTAAGCAATAGAGTGCATATCCAAATGCCAGCTGGACGGAGCCCAACGTATCCTAGTCCCTGACGCTCTTAATAAACGAGGTTGCACAGACTAGGCCGTCTCGGGGGACCCACTCCGAGGCCACCGTACTAATTCACCTCGAGCCAGCAAACCAAAGTTGAAATATGAGTTTGGCTCGAGCTGCGGGAGCTTGTCGGGCGTTATGAAAATATAAGACGCTAAGACTAGTCGTTAAGGTAAATCCAGCTTTTGTCTTATATAAACTCTTAGAGATTATAATCGCCTTAATAGTATTATCACGCCTGGTAAACATGGCTTCTAAACTAACATACTAGCTCTCTATAATAAGCGCAAGCGTTTTATTCACTTGTCTTCCACTGCTGAATAAGCTATTAGAAGCTACATTAGTAATAAAACCCTCAAACCGACTTTATATCTATAGATTTCTACAGTAGTGGTGAAATAGTATAATACCAAATAATATAATATGTATTCGGGATGTTTTATTATATGCTACCTTATTTAAAATGGTAATAGATAATAAGATAGCTATTTAAGAGCCCTTATAATAGATATCCTAACCCTAACTCTATTATCAGCGCCTAATTGCTTAAGCATTCATCTTTACCAGCACAGCATTACAAATAGAGGCATATTCAAGATCATCTGAGTCATTAGCTTGGATCTCGTATGCAAATCCTTCAAGAGCTCGCTTTAGT
This sequence comes from Fusarium torulosum, assembly GCA_900312805.1. NCBI lineage: Eukaryota > Fungi > Ascomycota > Sordariomycetes > Hypocreales > Nectriaceae > Fusarium > Fusarium torulosum. The sequence continues at coordinate 8,794 of ONZP01000685.1, forward strand.
AGCTCCTTACTTGCTGCATAAATCATCTTCGGCTGCTTAATGGTTAGCTATCTATCGCGATTTATAAAGAGCATTCCATGGAGAAAATACTTGAACGCCAGCGTCGTCAGGGGACCACGAAACCAGAATGATCTTGTTCCTAGAAGGCCAGTTAGTTATTAAGTCACAGGTAATAAGTGTAATTTCTATCCCACGCACATATCTCTACCATTGGATTTAAAGCCAAGGTCATACGCAGCATATCGGGGACCTTTGCCAACAACGCCCTAGCACTCGTTAATATTATAAAGAGAAAGGGTATTGTACATTGGAAGACAGACATTCTTGCTTTTGGACGTGGCATTCAGGAGCTTCGTTCGGAAGTTCTCCCAGTCAGAATCAGCCTCCGCATACTCCACTTGAAATTCCAAGTAGTCATCGGATAGCTTGAAGATGATGTATCTCAATAATCGGTTCGTATCATTGCTTCTTTTCAATTTCTGAAACTCCTCGCTGACCTGCGGCGAGAGCTTGGCACTGACGAGAAAAGACGAAGCATTAGTGATACCAATCTGGAGGTAGATGCATCTTCTAAAAGGACTGACTGGCTCTATATCTCTCACAGCGCCGCCCAGTAGAAGGTTTACTATATGGGACAGTGGAAAGGGAGACAAACCCAGATTGAGACTTAAGCGGTAAGGTTAGCGCACATGCTAGAAAATTTACCAGCTTAGTATAACTTACCATAGTGATAGATTTCTCGTCTATTACAATGGTTGTATAGGGAGATTAACGTGATATATAAAAGAAGTTCTTAATACCTTAGTACTCCGGAATAATAATTTTAAGGCAGATTGAGATATAAAGTAATAAAAGGTATTAGGAGGAAAAAAAGAATTTAAATACGGGGATGCAGTATTGTTATAGGCTTAATAATCAAAGAGTTAAGGAATTAACTTACTCCCAAGTCAAAATATTAGGCATCAGTTGGGCAGCTATTAGACAGCCATCAGGCAATATTAAGACATTTTGCATAATGCATATAAGTGCTTAAAGCATCTTATTAGTTGAAGTATATAAGACATACATCTCAAACATAAGCGCTAAGCCGAAAGCAAGGGGACTTACGGTCAGCTATAATTAGGCCTAACATACCTAATTACCTTTTCGCCTATACCACCTATTTCGCCCAGAATTACACTAAAAAGCACTATATTTCTAGTTTTTTAAATAACTACACAAAGCCATAAAAAATATTTAATTTAAGTCTTATTAATTATTATTTAATAAATAATATAATATATTTAAAAGAAATTCTATAATATTTTTTAATATATAATATAATAATTAGGTTTCCTAAGGGATAAACTAGTTTATATTAGGTTTATATTAATAGATATTATAAGATATTATACTAAGTATTATAAAATATTATATCTCTTAATAGTTAATAAAGTAGGTTAGATATATTAAGATAAAGAAATTATATTAATAGCTAATAAGCTAAATTCTATAAAAATACTAATAAATATATATATATATACTTAAGGTATATCTAGGGGATTATAATTATATTTATAATTCTAGATTTAGGAGTATAATTAATATTATAATCATACATTAGGGATTATAATATTAA